>JAECUM010024294.1:0-53073 GCA_016617855.1 Megalonaias nervosa
ATGGTTCCGCTTCTTTATATCTACTTGCAACGTCAACGACAGTTAATGCGTATTTGTATGTGCGTGATTGACGTTTACCAATTTTAATGGTGTCATGTGGTAAAAATAAAATATCTGCTTGATGAACCTCATTAGGGACGCTGATATCAAAATGTGTGTACTGAATTTTTTTAGGTGGTAGTAGATAAATTTGCCATATTGCCTGTCGTGCTAACCACGCTGCAGCAACAGAACGTGAAACTTTTGCTGCTTCAGATAATTTACTAATAGCCGATCTACCTCTCCAATATCCTCTTGGGCTATAATAAATGGATTCCATTATAATAGTTATATAATTAATTACCAGCCCCTAACATTATTTTATCTTTCATGGCGGATTTTACTAGAAAACTAGCGAGTTTTTCTCTGACAGATTTATTTGGTATAGAATTTAATGCATGAATCAATTTTACATCTGCAAGATGCCTTTGTTGTAAATCTTTACTTTTATACGCAACGTCATGAACATGACACGCTTGATCAATCTTATTTATTGGATACTCTCCTGATCTTGGTTGATCTTGATTATCAAGTCGGATATCAAGTCGAGTTCCAGGACCACAATAATTATATCCAGGAAGATGTTTCTCACCGGGGTATTTACCCCATGGAGCTCCTGGCAATTTTCCTAATAAAGCGGCAGTATCTCCACCTGTCTTTGTTTTGACAAATTTGTATTTCTTCGTGCCACATTTTACACATTTGCCTGTCAGAACACGTCGTTTATTCTTCGTTGTTATTGTAGTTAATTCAGCAGTGGGTGTAGGAATTTTACACCGAACACAATATAAACTCATATTATTTACTATATGGATATAATTGACTTTTCGGCGACACGCAAACAGGAACCAGTAAAACATCATCCAGCATTACCAAATTCGATAAGGATGATTATAATAGGTCCATCTGGATCGGGTAAAACACAACTATTATTAAATTTAATAATGAGATGGTTGAGATGGGACAAGCTGTATTTAGTAGCACCATCTGTAGATGATCAACACTGTCATGAAGTACTTAAAGATTTTAATGAAAATGCAAAATTGCTGAATGAAAACGGTGATGATGTTGTTGACTTTATTACCGATATTGATGAGGCCCCATCTGTAGATGACCTAGATGGATTTATTAATAATTTAGTGGTGTACGATGACGTTATGCTGGACAGACAATCAAATCCAGCTAGAATATTTTCTCGAGGTAGACACAAGAATACAGGTGTTATATACGTCACTCAGCGTTATGCACAAATTCCAAAAGTGATCAGAGATAACTGCAATATTTTAGTAATGTTTAATGGAGTAGATAATTATACTTTACAGAATATTTATTATGCTTGGTGTTCAGGGGATATGGATGTGATGAAGTTCAAAAACTTCTTTGCTCAAGCACAAGCTGTTCCGTTTGGATTTATTACAATAAATTTACATGATCCAAGATCCAGATATCGTATAGGTCTGGATAAAATCTTTGGTTAATTATAGCAGCAGGCAGGGTGGCCGACAAAAATTGAGTGACCCGGCGAGTAAACTAAACGCATTATAACATAAAAAACAAAAAGTCAAAAATAAAGTAACAAAAATGAGCTAACCCAAACGATTTATTATCCGTTTTTTCAAACTATATGGAAATAATAAAAGTTAGGAGGTTCGGTTTAGAGTTATTGACCTTATTTTTCAGCCCCTGTAGGAACCTTATGTTTTAGACAAATAACGATTCAGACAGATGTCTGTTCACCCTGCCTGCTGCTCAGCAATATATAGAATAGTTTGAGGCTATTGTAACCATATATTTTCTTCAATCCAGTTCATTAGAAAGTTGGAGGAATAACATCCGAAATTAAAACTGCATGTATTCCATTGATTGCTGAAACATTGTTAAGTGTTATTTACTGTTATTCAATCCACATTTAAAACAGACATGTATGTTCCAACTGAGTATTCAATACATACTGTACATCTCACCGTTGATTATCTCCCGATGGAAGGATTATACCATTGCAACAACAGTGCAACAACAGTGTAAATTTGGTGGTAAAGTGCCACCTGGAGAAAACCGTACGCTTTTACACGTACATAGAACTCAGTTTAGGTGTAATTTGCTGCTGATTTTTCTATAACAACTTTAGTGCAGAATGATAAGATTTTATTAAATTTGAAGGAATAAAGGTCAGGAATTCTTTAACTGCAGTGATGGAGCACAAGTCTGATAATATTGCTAGACTAGCAGCAGGGAGGGTGAACAGACCACTCTTATAATTAAGCCAGATTTTAATGATAATTAAGGCAGAATTTGCTTCAATTATATACTGTTCGAGCAGACCCTCTTTTCTCTGTCTGCTTCAAAAATATCTCTTACTCACATGTGGTCGCCCCTCCCTGCTGCTGTCGATTTGAAACCAGTGATTTAAATTCAAAAATAAACAGCAGCTATGATGCTCAGTCTACCATTCCACTGGGTCCCTTCTGCCGGTAAAGCCTTTTGCCAATAAGATCCTGAGAGTCCCTTATTGAGGCCTTAAGCCTACAGGGCATTCTTTCATCGGTTAAGAACTGTCTTATGGTCCACAGGCACCTTATTGAGACATTTTGGTCCGGCGGACATTCTTTCTGAATGCCCCTATGTGGGTACCCTTCAGTGAGGTCACAAGGTCACGACTTCACATCATCCTGCTGTTTATTTTAGGGACGCAAGCGCATAGTAACCCCCCCCCCCAAATCAAACCCCGGGTAAGTGCAAAACTGCATTCACCACGTTGTTTGACGTTGGCGAGGGTTACATAAGGCTTGTGCTTGCGCCCCCAATTCTTACAATAAGTCGCATCCCAGGGCCACAAACCACCGACATGTGTCAGTCATGGGGAACTGAACTCAAGACCTCGAGTACGAGAGTCAGACGCGCTAGCAATGCACCATGTTCCACTTACAAATATACGTTTAAAAAATAAATATATAAGCTTTGACTCATTCACCTTGTCAACGATGATAAGTATATACTATCAAATTCTGAATAAAATCTGCAAGTTTTCATATTTCTGCCGTTTTTGCTTTGGTTAAAATATTTATTTTCAAGCCTCTTGACACAGTCAGGGCAGAGCTGTGTTAGTAATATGCGTTGGATCGATATTATTCTGGTTCATTCTGTCTGAACAAAAAAAATCGATAATGACTACATATATCACCGGTATAGCGTGGTTCGTCCTGATTTTATTCTTGGCGACAGATTTTTGTGCTTGATTCTTCAGACTTTAGTGTTTGATGGATACAGGATTGGGAAATCGAAGTCAAAGAAGAAACTGTACAGGTATGAAACTATTAATTATGTACCGTTTTCAAGACTACGCTATCCTTGACTGTCAAGGGGAATAACTGCTTCATTACTCTATCATTGTGACAATTATTCAGCATCAAGGATACCTCTATCAATACCTATACGATACCTCGACCTAGGGTCGTGCAAATTTATGGTTATGAAACCAAACGGGGTAGATTGTGCTTTTCAAAAGAAATTTTTAAATTTAATCATATCCATATCTCCTGAACACCAAGTCTGATAAATATTTCGAAGCGTATGTGTATCGACTCCGTTAAACACAACTAAAATATTACAGTTATCTCTGATCACTTTTGGTATTTGTGTATAACGCTGTGTAACATAAATCATGTCTGTGTTTTTATGCCTGCCTCTAGAAAATATCTGAGCTGGATTTGATTGTTTATCCAGCATGACATCATCGTATACTATAAATTATTAATACTTCCATCAAGGTCATCTACAGATGGCGCTTCATCAGTATCAGTTATAAAGTCAATAACGTCACTCTCTTCATTAAACGACTTTGCATTTTCATTAAAATCCTTAAGTACTTCATAGCATCTCTGATCATCTACAGATGGAGCTACTAAATATAATTTATCCCACTTGAGCCGTCTCATTATCAAATTAAGCAATAACTGTGTTTTGCCTGATCCAGATGGCCCAATTATTATCATTCTAATATAATTCGGTAGCGCTGGGTGATGCTCGACTGGCTCTTGTTTTCGTGTCGCCGAAAAGTCAATTATATCCGTATGATAAATAATATGAATTTATATTGTGTTCGACGCAAGGCAGCCACGTCCACCACTGGATTAACAACAATAATAACAAAAATTAAAAGACGCGCACTGACAGGTAAGTGTGAAAAGTGTGGTACAAAAAATACACATTTATTTCAAACACAGCGACGGGAGGTGATATCGCCGCTTCGTTGGGAAAATTACCAGGGGTTCCGTGGGCGAAATATCCCGGGGAAAAACACCTACCCGGATACAATTATTGTTGTCCTGGAACTCGACTTGATATTCGACTTGATGAAGATCAACCGCGACCTGGAGAGTATCCAATAAAAAAGATTGATCAAGCGTGTCATGTTCATGATGTTGCGTATCGAAGCAAGGATTTACAACAACGGCATCTCGCAGATGTGAAATTGACTCATGCGTCAAATTCTATACCTGATAAATCTCTCAGAGAAAAACTCACTAGTTTTCTAGTGAAATCTGCTATGAAAGGTAAAATAATGCTAGAGGTTGGGTAATTAATTATATGATTATTATAATGGAATCCATTTATTATAACCCAAGAGGATATTGGAAGGGCAGAGCAGCGATTAGTAAACTTGCTGAAGCAGCAAAAGTCTCACGTGCTGTTGCTGCAGCGTGGTTAGCACGACAAGCAATATGACATATATATCTACGTCCACCTAAAAGAATTCAATACCCGTATTTTGATGTCAGCGTTCCCAATGAAGTTCATCAAGCAGATATTTTGTTTTTACCACATGATACTATTAAAACATGTGGACGTCAATCACGCACATACAAATACGCATTAACTGTCGTTGATGTTGCAAGTAGATATAAAGAAGCGGAACCATTATCAACAAAAACAACATCTGAAGTTGCATCTGCGTTTGAACGAATTTGTCAACGAGGACCATTACGATGGCCACAGTTGCTACAAGTTGATCCTGGCAAAGAATTTCTTGGTACATTGTCATCGCTGATGAAAAAACATAATGTCAAAGTCAGACAAGGACACATCGCAATTCATCGTGATCAGGCAATAGTTGAACGATTTAATCGAACACTCGCTGAGCGGTTATTTGGATACCAGTATGCAAAGGAAATAATTCAGAGCGACATGAGATCTCGTGAATGGGTTGCAAGATTACCAAGTGTGATAGCTGCGTTAAATAATGAAATTACTCGTGCAACTTCTATGAAACCTATTAATGCAATTACAAAGAAACATATACCCCATAGCGATGGCTACGGACAACGACGTGACTTTTCAAAACATCCAGTGTTAGGTAATGTTACTGTCAGGTATTTATATGAACCTGGTGAACTTGAAGGGGGTAAAAAAAGAGCAACTGATCCTATCTGGAGTGTGACCACACATAAAATTTCTAGCGTGGTTAGATCCACTGGTAGACTTGCCATCTACAGACTAGATTCAAATGCTCCTCAGCGTGGATTTGTACGTGAACAATTACAAGTAATTCCTGAAGACACACAGTTACCACCACGTTCACTTTTGTAAACTAGCACCTCTACGTCGATTACATTCAAGACATGTCAATATGACATTATCACGTGTATGACCAAGATCACTATTAATTCTGTCTATGGTGAACTGTCTTGGATTATTACTCGAATATTCCCATAAGCATATTACAGTTACAACTTGCACAATGATTATTCTGTCGTTGTTTTAGTGTCATAATCAATTCAGTATCAATATCAAAATCGCAATTATTTTTTTTTGTCACATTGCTTATAACCAAATAGCTTTTTCTTATTACGCCAACACCTTCGGTGTCGTCGCTAGCAGTTTGATTATTATTTTCTGTGGAGTCTGTGACAACTCTGTGCAGTTGAGATATTCTCCTGACTCTAGATACTGCGAGATAACCTAAATTTGACCATTCGATTCTATCATCGACAATCCAGATATTTGTATCAATAATAGTTAGTCCTTGTGACGAATGAATCGTTATAGCATATCCTAATTTCCATGGACTTTTTTCCATGATCAACGCGCTGTCAACAACATCAACATCAACCAAAACAATATCATTTAATGCAAGATTTTGTTTTTCATTTGTTCCTGGAATCTCAACTTCAATATTCTGTCGTCGAGTATCTGCTGGGCGATAACACAATGGTACGGGTAGATTTGAAAATTTTTCTTTATGTAACAAAAATAATTTCTCTTGCAATTCATCACGAACTGTTTTTCTACTCGCAACTATTAAATCATTTGGTCTCCATAAATTCCAAAAATCATTTACAGGAGTTTCCGGAATTATTTCACGCATTATCTCACATTGTATTTTATCTGGCTGTAGTCTGATTAATCTTTTAAATTCTTTCAGAGGTTCATCAATAACTCTATGATCATCGGTTATCTCCCCACAATAATCCACAAATGATTTTAACCACTCATCTGGAGATTGACCGACGAAAGGTGGTGGTTGACCATGATCGCCGCACATAATTACCGCAGTATTTTTCGTTAATAACCAATTAAGAAATATTTTTAGTGTTTCTAACGACACCATACAAATCTCATCCCAGATGATGATTTTGGGAATATATTTCTCACCCATTTGCTCAGGTGTCCACGTATCTCCACACCATCTGAAGAAACTATGGTATGTACATGATTTTACTCCTCGTTGTTTTATTTCTCTTGCTAGACTGTGTGTAGGTGTAAACACAATCATATCTGAACTCTGATGAAATAATTCAATGGCACGTGTTGTTTTACCAGAACCTCCAGGTCCATTGAGATAAATGGTTTTATGTCTGGCCACGGGATCAAATACAGATGGTGATGTTGATGCTGGTATTTAATTGTCATCACCGTAGTATATTTTTTTGATATCAACGTCTGCAGATTCGGAATAATCGAGTATACTTGCGTGTTTTATTTTCCATGATCCCCAATCACCATAACCGAGTAACGGTTTTACCAAATCCACGTACGCGCTATTTATATAAAACGAATCCGTAGCAACTCTGACAGCGTAACAAGAAAATCTATTTATCATCGATAATAAATTTACAGAAACGTAAGCGAGCATAGAAGATCTTAAATGAATAAATTGCGGTGACTCACCATCGATATAACTCACGATTGTCCTAATTTAATTCCGTCTGATGAATAAGCATTACTTCTGCTTATAAATGTTCATTTGTTCGTTGTATCAGTAATTATAAAATCTAACTCAGCATCATACATGATTAATCTTGTACAATGTCGTTTATGATCATACGAACCACCCTGAGTACATTTACCGATTATTTTTCTACGGAGATCTTTTGCAATTTTATTTTCGTAATCAATTTTATCCCAATCTTCATCTGGATCTGTCGGTGAATATTTCTTTTATTGTGGTAACCAAACTTGTTTCTGCGGATGATATGATATAATAGCTTCACTTACACTCAACGACATTAAGATTTCAGTATCAAACATGTATCGTAATAGCACTATTGGAACTCAATATTTTTCTGAGAAATTTCTACCAAACCACGCATAAACGATCGGATGAAGATTATTACAAAACTTAAATGATTTCATACAAGCGAATCCAGTTAAATCAAAATCAGGTAATGGTCCATTTATCGCAACTCTTGTCATTTCATGTGTCGGATGCCCGAATCTTTTGAAATATTCAGAACAGTCTCCGTCTCCAAGAAAACTCCCAGGATAGCACGCAACCATATCAACCGATATAACTTTACGATGATCGTATTTGGTATTCCATAATCCGCCATGTCCATATTCAATACAACTATGCTGAATATCTTCAAGGAATTCTGATCGCGTTGGTTTCCATGAATTTTTCTCCTGAGCGAAGTGGGCAGCAACTGATGGAACTGTAAAATGTTGTTGTTGTTGTTGTTGTTGTTGTTGTTGGTGTAGGGTTTAACGCCATTTTTCAGCACAAGATAGGCTATACATGGTGGCCAGTATAATTGGTGGAGGAAGAACCCTGGAAAACCCCGGGAAGAACCACCGACCCACGAGAAGCTACTGGCAGGCTTTCTCACGTGCCCACGTTAGCCGAGCCTGAGACTCGAACTCACGCAGACAGTGGTGAGATGGCAGTGATCCGTAACGGTGAGCGCTTTAGACCACTCGGCCACTCGGGGCCCCGGAACTGTAAAACAATTATTCAATAATCGTTCAACTTCAACATCATCAGAATTATATTTCAGTGCAAGATTCTTCATTTCTTCATGGAGAGATTCTTTACGGTAAATCTGTCCATTAGGTTTTACAAATTGATCGTAATTCACGGATTCTGAACTCCGAAATAACCAAACAGATACAGGATCATTCTTACTGATATCGCTGATAGCATCGAATATATAATCGTCATAAAATCTGACTATTCTATCTCATGGAAATATTGTTACAGCATCAGTCCATGCATGTGCATAATGATCAATGATTGTTATTGGAGCTCCTCTTGATGTGTATTTTAACGCATATAAAGTCTCTCCAGTTAGTGTTTTAACTGTTATTGGAAATCTTAATTTCTTTTCTAGTTCAGCGACGTCTTTGATAGAAGCTCCAGTATTCTTAACTGTTTCTGCCCACGAGTTTATTTTTTTACGTCTTATATCTGTTAAGCCATTTCCACGTATTGCTTTTTTGAAGTGTTCCATAACTCGCTCAGCTACACAATTTAATCTTGATAATTTCATGGGTTTAAGATTTTCAACGCTGGGTTTATCATTTAGCGGATACACCGCATAAACAACTGCGGTTACAGGATAATTTCGTTCATAATACGGTTTATCAATACCGGTTAATATATCTGGATTGGATTTTTTTATCCAATATAACAGTTTGTCCTGATTGTGTTACTCTGACAGGGTCACGTTTATCACGGACAATCCAAATATTATCATCCGTCTGCACAATAAATTTGATCAGAATAATATATCGCTGATCATCGAGGTAATTGATAATACTTCTTCCTCGTTCGTCATTCATTTTAGTATTGACGGTATCTCTGATTCTGAATGACGACCAAGTATGAGTAGCACCATCATTTCGAAATTCTTTTTTAGCTTCACGAATACGATCAGTAATATCATCATTCATCAAGCTAGGTTTTGCATTGAGCATTTGGATTTTTGTAATTTATCAAGATCAAATCTTGCTCTAGAGGGTTCGATTACGGATAATCTCTTAAATTCCTCCATTATAATAATTAAGACAGGATGTATTTAATAGATTTTCGATCATAATATAATGATACAAACAAATAACAAATGCAACTGGTTAATGATCGGGTTTTCATTTCGCTGCAATAAACCATGCGTAAAAGAATTCTGCAGATATAACATGCAGAGTTTTCGTAGAAGATGCTCAGGACCAAAACCTTGTGTTCGATGCGGTGTTGGAGTCAGAGGAAAAACTCAATTATACGTGCAATGTGGCGGTAAAAAATATAGAGAGATGAAGCGGTATTATAATGAGAAATATGGACCATCGGTATCTCCGTTGAAAATTATAGAGGATTATTTGGTAAGATTTCAGAATAATCATTTAGAAGAATGATATTACATATACAAATCGAGCAGAATTTGTTTATAAAAGAACCGATCATTAAGAATTACGAGGCATCTCGTAGTGGTATAATCAGAAACTGTCAACGAAAAAAAAACAGTTGGTACTGTCATTAATACTGGGTATGTCACGTTTCGTGTTGGAAAAGATAAAAGCTATCTCCCACATAGATTTGTATTTGAGTGTTTTTATGGCCCGATCAAAGAAGGATTTGTAATCGATCATATCAATTCAGATCCGAGAGATAATTCTTTAGAAAATTTACGTATCGTTACACAAAGTCAGAATTGTAAATCAGGAAGAACCGGTCATGGTAATAAATCTCCTAAATCGGTTATATCCACAAATACAGAAACAGGTGAAGAAATAATATTTCCTTCAATGACTTCGGCTGGGAAATACTTGGATATTGTCATGCCTTCAGTACGTTTTGTTGCAAATAATATATATACATCAGCGTTTTCAAAGAAATTTAAACAGAAGATCAAATTTAGATACTCTGATAATTAATTAAAAGCATACAATTAATAATAATGGATACGAATTCAATTATTTACGATAGAGATAAAATCAGTATTGCTGATAAATTACCTCCGTGGACTAAAGTCAAAATTACTGAAAGAGATGATATTACTTATGTAGAATTCATTGATAGAATTTACGCAGGAAAAGGATTCTCACATCGATCATGTTCCGTCATGCCTGTTTCACGTGATGAACGTGCGCGCCGACGATTACAAGAAAAATTCAGAGCGAGAATACACAAGAAAGAATAATCCATGAATTATAAATTTATTCAGAAAAAATCATGAATTCACTGATTTAGTCGTGCAAATACCCCATCAAAATTAATGAATTTTGCTAGATTTCTTCAACTTTAGTCGTGCAAATACCCCATCAAAATCAATAAATTTACTCAGATTTGCTGTATTCCACAATTTTACAAAATATTTCATAAAACTATTTTACTTATTATATATTTCTGAAATTATTTTATTTTTATGAAAAACTAAAAATCAGTGAAATTTATTGAGATTTCTTCATTTAGTCGTGCAAATCCCCATCAAAATCAATGAATTTCGTCAGAATTCTTCAATTTCAGTCGTGCAAATACCCCATCAAATTATTAAATTTTGCTAGATTTCTTCAACTTCAGTCGTGTAAATACCCCATTAAATTATTAAGTGATTTCAGAAAATTAAATTTATTTAAACAAATGACTTTTGTATAATGAATCATGGAAATATCAATGATATTATTGCTGCTATTAAGCAATTACAACACAGCGGTATAAAAATATCTGATGAGCTTGATCCTGAAAAAATAAACAGTGATTTTGAATCATTACAATTTCGAAAATCCGAAAATAGGTATACGCTGCCCTCCGATTATAGATTCATAAAGTTAATCCAGCAGGCGATGTTACGATCGCTGGCAACAACCACGGATACGCAGGTGAAATTATTTGTTCCTCTTTCATGGGCCATCGAAAAGATTAGGTCAGAATTATCTCACGAATACGAAACGAAAAGAATTATACACGCTCGTATAAAACAGTTGAGATATTATGTCAATGATGGAAGAGTTACTGGCTAAAGATAAGGACGAGTGTGACTCTGATCATAGTGACGTTGACAACGAAACTAATAGTGTTGTACCAGAATAATTCATTTCTGATCCTGATAAAATCACGGGGGTAAAAAAAATATTTTATCCTTGACATTTTTATTTTTTGCTTGGTGTTTTCCGTAACTAGGTTACGGCGGACGCACATACAAGTTTATATTTAACGACTCTGACCTAAGATCGAGCAAGTGGCCAGACTGGTCAGTAAGTTTGAAATGTATCCGTGATAAGAGTGGATTATGACATTTTAGATAAACAACTTTGATTGGTTCTGATACAATCAAATAACCTGGTGGGGCTTGAGGTGTAAATGAATACAGAATGTATCCTTGTTGGGCCTGATTGGATTTTTTAGTGTCAACTTGATAACTGCCGTCGATGACATCACATACTAGATTGACAGCGATCGTTGATGTAATATTGACGATACACGGTGAGACATGACGGCCTTCGTTGTATGGATTATTATTGTATCGGAGAATACTTGCTGGTGGGACTATTTTTCTCTATGATTCTAGAACTCTGGGAAAGTAATTATCGATAACATCGCCGAGCCTCTTTTTTAGCTCGTCCGTGCTAAGTTCTGGTATCACAAACGTTTGGAGCTTTTCTCTGGTTATTTTATAATGATCAAGAAATGGTACCGCAATTTCATTATTTGGGTCCTTCTTTCGATGAATTCTACGACGACAGCTCTGTTGGTGTAGTTTACATCGGATCTAATTTCATTTAATTGTGTTATTATTTCAAAGATTTGTTGTTTTACGTCATCGTTGTAGAATTGCGACAGTGACAAAAATAGATTTTCTAGATCAGTAATTTTACGATCATATTCAGCATTAACAATCGTAAAAAATTCTTTAAATACGTCAACGGCAAAATATAATTCATGTTTATCTTCCAGTTGTGTTTTTTTATTATTATTTTATAATCCATCATCGAATGAAACATTACAGGATATTTTTTCCATCACTGTCAGTATTAAAATATAATGTATGAGTTGCAAGATAAACAGGGTATTTTATTTTATTAGTAAATGGTGAAATTTTTTTCTGGTCTTTTCGATGGTATAAAAAATTTATTCTTGGTCGGTTTAGCAGGGCTAGAATAAACCAGTGGAATATCTGACCATCCTAATACTGATCTGATTGAAGACTGATAAATGTCAACGGCGTAATCCGGAGAATTTATTTCAACGGCCGAAGACAGTGTTGGCTCGTGGACGGTAATGGCAATCTTTGATTCTTTTCCTGTGATGGATTTAATTCTGCGTTGGAATTCTTCATTGATCTGTTCTATTTGATAACTGCCCGTTGGAATACTAACTACTTGCCAATCAGGAGTTCCATCTGATTTGGTTTTATTTGCAAATACTAATGAATTATTTGGTTGTAGTCCACCAAACGATTTTGACCTAATATTTGGCCAACTATAATAAACCCGTAATTGCGCTAATGCTATCTCGGATGCTGGTATTGCGGTTGGAAAATTAATACTGAATTCAGGAATAGTTGAACTCGCTGATATCATTGTGGTTCTTACCGGCGCAGTATTAGTGACGATCTGTTGTAATAATTCTTGCGATCGCTGATCGAACATTGACATTATTATACTATTATTGTTTTAAATCCTGTTCAGGAATTTTTTCATCAAATACTTCATTGTAGATCTTTATTATAATACTGAATTCTTCGTCAGATATTATTCCATCATTAAGCTACGAAGAAATCATCAATGATAATTTAGAGTATGCGGTCGTTGCTGTATGCAATTTCATCGTGTACTCGTTCAATTTTTCATTTGTGCACGTATCTATCTTTTTCGTGATTATATTAAATATTCCAGCGATCGTGGTTGACGATGAAACAATGATTGTTACAACGATCGGCGCTGTCATCTTCAAAGTTGATAATACTACGCCAGTTCCAGCAACAATCGCGAAAACCGAATAAACGATGATATCAACGACAACCGCACGTCTACGATATTTCTTTATTTTTGCTGTATAATCATCGATGATGGTTTTTAATTTATTCTGCCATGTCGTTACTTGATCGTATCTGTATCACTGAACGTCTATCATTATACTGTATTAAGTCGTTGTCTAAGACAACGGAGGGGTTTCAGCTACAAATTGTATGCACCACCAGTAAGACGCCGGGGTTAATTTTTTATCGGATTGTTCCAGTATAAATTCTTCTTCGGTATCCTTATTTAACACTACAGACACGGTTCCAAAAAAAGCATCGATTGAGTGACGCCATGGAAATGTAGTAAATATCCTGAATTTTGCAGAGCTGAACACTGACAGCCTGTACACGCCAGTTACTTCTGTGGTATGTTTGATAGTGTTATTCTGCGGTGTCCACGTTGATGATCCTGATGATACTGTGTACACGATATTGCTAATTTGTTTGTGTGGAATTTTAATCAGATTAGTTTTATTGATGATATTAGGAATTCCACTGACAATATCATTGAGCTTACTATTTATATCTTTGAGATTTATGTCAACGGTTGGTGGACTTCCAAAAAATTCATTTGTGGTTCTGTTTACGTTTCTGCGAAAATTCATAAACAGTTGTACATGATTAAAAAATTCAGTTCTAAATGCGGTCATTCCATCAGTGATCGTCGACAATGAAGTTGTCATCGGAATATTGTTATCGTAGACATATTTTTTTTTTGTCGCAGCGTCGATATTATCGGCTGGTTCTCCTACATTAATTATTTTTATTATTATTCATGTTAATGACGCCATTCATTATATTGCCGGCTTTTAACACTCGTTCACTTATGCTATCTCGGATCGATGACGGAGTAACAACTAGGAACAAGTTTGCCCTCTTTGTCCTATACAGCAACAAGACCTTCTCGCAATAATCGATTACGAATAATAATATCGTTGATTGAAATATTACTCGTCTTCAATTTTCCTTCACGGTTTTGAAATATAACAAGTTTGTTTGGATCAACGTTGGCAAGATTAAGCATGTCAGATAACTCATCATTGATCTGCTTTGTTACTCGCTTAAGTAAGTCTTCACCTGGTGCTTGTTGGGTTTTAGTTTTAGCTGATCTTCCGTAAATATCTACCATTATATAATTAGCAATTATTTAAATACCCGGACGTTGTCCGGACGCTGTCATCGCACTCGTATATTCGCGTACAGCTTTATGAGGTGGTTTCGTTGATCTTGATACAGCATCAAGTACTGCAAGTGCTTCACGGCCACATATCGGCGGGTCGGTTATTTTTTGTGTTGGTAGCGTTGAATACCAGAGTGGAATACTATGAAGTCTGTCGATATATTTTAAAAATTCTTTTGGTGGTGCCAGTCCGTACGAATCGAAATAAACAATACCACGTGGATCAATTGCATATGCAAACCAGTCAGTGCCACGACCAGAGCTTTTATCGAGATTAATACCTGTTTCAATCAGATTTGGATTTTTCGGTAATTGATCACGCATAAAAACACCTCTAAAATTCTTTATATTTAATCGCGCAGCAGTATCGAGTAAATCAAAGTTAGACATCGGGAAAATCAGCGAGTCCCTGGAATTCTTAATCCTTTTCTGTATCGAGACCCTGGAAGTCTCAGATCGTGACCTCTTCGTTTCCTTTTTTTAAATCCTTTTCCGGTTGCTTTCTTTAATGCCATTCCAGAAGCTGTTCCAACTGCACCTAACGCAGCAGCTTTTGCAACAGCTGGAGCGGCTGAGGCTATTAATGCTGGAATAGCTGCGAGAAGCGGAAATATTCCTCCGGTTTTAATAGTATCCTTTATTGCACCCACGGAAAGATTTAATCCTATTCCTTTATTGGCGTGTTTAACTTCGTTGAATCTCTTAAAATGACGTTCGGTCAACGATAATTTATTTGCACCGCTCATTTGTTCTTGTTTTAATGATATTTTTGTTCCGCATCGTGATGCTAACGGTGATTGTAATCGTTTAATCTGACCCGGGGTCAGACTGACACTAACATGATGATATGACATTTATGATATATTTCTGACTTCTAAATCAGCGCTTGCATATTTTCTACTGGAGCATCAACGACTCTCATGCGGCCACCAACATCTTCAAGTAACATTGTTTTATCACTGAGTATAACGGCGATTGCTCTGTAATTAGCAATAGCTCCTCGCGTCACACGAGCTCGAAAGTGTATGTCAACGACTGACAGTCTAAACAAATCCAAATGTTCCAGCGAAAACTAATAGATCGGATATAGAGTTGTAAACTCCCGCTGTGATATTTGTAAACCAGTATCAACATTTTAATCACTTCCCATGAACGTCATCAGACGATGATACGCACATGCAACACTGTTTTGTTCAAAATTTACCAAAATATCCTCGGCTGGTTCTTGATGTCCATTTATCCTCAAAGAAACCTCAGTAACGCCGAGTTTATCAAATATAATACTTCGTATTTGTGAGTTTACTCGCGTAACATCTTGAAGTGCAATAAATATATGTCGCGGTGTAGAGACACCTTGCTGTGATGCTATTTGCCATGTAAATAAACCATTAATGTTACTCTGGATAGAATCCGTGGTCATTGTTAGCCATGATAGCGTCGACTTACCGCAGCTGTCCATGAAAGAAAGTAGCCGCTGTTCTTCGATTAACGACGGTGTCATTGTTGGCATCCACAATGAAAGTTTTGTCAGTATTACTTTACCATGAAGTGCCACAGTTGCAGCTGGATTAGCTCCTTCAGCGTGCCATATTGCATCATCGTCGGTATTTTTTCGTACGAGTACAACTGTATGCTTGGCTCCAAAAATAACCTTTCTAACATTTCTACAAAATCCAAAGATGTGTGACAGTGGAATCGCACATGAAAATCTTTCATCGTCGCCCAGCATTGCTCGACGTGACGCGAATCCCAAGTTGAAATTTTCATTCATTGATACAACTGTATCCCCAGCTGCATTTAATGTTACATTCCTGTGCTCGGGTTCATCAGTTGTGTCTTTGGCAAACATCATTGATGGACCAACTGATCTTGAGTAATCATCGCTGTATCTTGCAAGCCCAAGTATCGTCGTGGCAACGTCGACGTCGTTATGACAGATCTCAATATCTCGTCCATCAATATTATATGCTGCACTTTTAAATAACGCCATAATACCATTATTGACAAAACCAGCTCGATCACCAATTCCATAATCCGTATTATCTAATTTTAAAAGTCTACCTTCGACTTCAATAAATGCCTCAGCAGGTAAGAAATATCTGCTTGTATCCTAACTTGTAATTCAATTCTTCCACGCTCCTCAGGTACACGTGCGTCATAAGAATAATATTGATAATCACGTACCGATTCATCTTTGAGAACTGGTGCGTCTATGTCAAATGCGGGATCAGATATGCGTTTGAACATTCTTATTATATTTGCTATCGTTTAACACGAAAACCACTTCCTGCTACCAGACTAGCGGTTATATTTTTTTGTTTTTTCACCAGCCAATGACGCTAATTTTTGATTTGCGGCTTGATTTATTATTTTACTAACGTTTGCAGGCATCACCTCAGTGCTGGGTAATTTTACTGGCTGAGGTTTTCGTCGTATTAATCGTGCTAGTCTATCCTTGATTGCAGAGAATGCTTTACTGGCAACATCACCAACAGCACCAATACCTTTTTCACGAACAACGTCAATAGCTTTCATTCCTAGTTGTTTTGCAATCGGAATTGCTTTTGGGGCTATCCTCGAAAATAAACCCTGAACAACATCGCCGAGTCCATCTCCGTAAAATGCCTTGTATACAGGTAATCTCGAATTTATCACCCTGACCAGTTGGTCCACGTTGAGCAGCGTGTTTGATCATTTTATTATAGTAATTATATCTAACTGTTTAATCACTGTGATAATCATCGGCGATTTCATTAATGAGGGACCGATACACGTTAATATCCATGATGCCACCGGTAAATAATCGTTGATAAATAGCAGCTGCTTCATTAATGATTTCTGGAGAATTATTACCGGCTCGTTTTCCACCAGTCAGAATTTCTAATCTGTCCACGTCGGCAAGGACGTTGTTAGGACAAATAACAAGATCACTTACAGTTGTATTTGTATTAATACCACTTCCAGTGGCACCCGGGGTATCCTGCCATTCTTCTTCCTCACTTATTGTTTCCACTGCTTTTTTCTTCCTTAACTTCCTTTGTGCTTTTGATTTTTCAAGTCGCTGTTTCATTTCTTCTTTGTTTTGTTTTCTTATTTCTTTTACATGTTCAATATAATCTTTCACTACATGGTTAAAAATATCAAACCGATTAATATCTTCTACAGATCTGATCTGCGGAGTATCATGAGCAATACGAAATACATCTCTAACCCAATCGCCAGATTTCAGCGTATTAATATATTCATGTTTCACGTATTTTTCTCTTTGATAATATTCATACGCGGCAATCTTTATTAATTGATTTGGTCTTTGATAGCGGCAATACCCTCAGGCGTAAACTCATCTACTATTTTGATTCTGGTATTTGGTGGTTCAGGTTGTGGTTGAATTTCAGGTGGTGGTTGAGGAAGTTGCTTGGGTGGTGGTCGAAGACGCCCAGCAATATCGGCAGGCAATGTTTCAAGAGCTTTTTGTGTTGCCTCAGTTGCTGAAACAATTTTCTTTGTTGGTTCAGTAATTGGTTTAAATAATTGTTCTGCGCCTTCTGCAAATTCTTCTTGTGTTTGCTGACGCGCTTGTAATTTTTGTCTGACAGAATCATGGACAGGTAGATATTTCTTGATTGCTTCTAGTCGCTCTCGAGCTAGTCTAGCTGAGTGAGCTTCACCAATCATTATTGATATAATAATGATTTAATTACAGCAGCAGAGAGGATGGACTGACAAAAAATGACACGCACGAGCACCGCATAGCATTTACAAACACAGGTGTCACGCAAGTAACAGCGTATATCGTATAGGTATTGAGAGAATATTTGGTCCTTGATGCTGAATAATTGTCACAATGATAGAGTAATGAAGCAGTTATTCCCCTTGACAGTCAAGGATAGCGTAGTCTTGAAAACGGTACATAATTAATAGTTTCATACCTGTACAGTTTCTTCTTTGACTTCGATTTCCCAATCCCGTATCCATCAAACACTAAAGTCTGAAGAATCAAGCACAAAAATCTGTTGCCAAAAATAAAATCAGGACAAACCACGCTATACCGGTGATATATGTAGTCATTATCGATTTTTTTTGTTCAGACAGAATGAACCAGAATAATATCGATCCAACGCATATTACTAACACAGTTCTGCCCTGACTGTGTCAAAAGGCTTGAAAATAAATACTTTAACCAAAGCAAAAACGGCAGAAATATGAAAACTTGCAGATTTTATTCAGAATTTGATAGTATATACTTATCATCGTTGACAAGGTGAATGAGTCAAAGCTTATATATTTATTTTTTAAACGTATATTTGTAAGTGGAACATGGTGCATTGCTAGCGCGTCTGACTCTCGTACTCGAGGTCTTGTGTTCGGTTTCCCATGACTGACACATGTCGGTGATTTGTGGCCCTGGGATGCGACTTATTGTAAGAATTGGGGGCGTAAGCACAAGCCTTATGTAACCCTCGCCAACGTCAAACAACGTGGTGAATGCAGTTTTGCACTTACCCGGGGTTTGATTTGGGGGGGGGGGGGTTACTATGCGCTTGCGTCCCTAAAATAAACAGCAGGATGATGTGAAGTCGTGACCTTGTGACCTCACTGAAGGGTACCCACATAGGGGCATTCAGAAAGAATGTCCGCCGGACCAAAATGTCTCAATAAGGTGCCTGTGGACCATAAGACAGTTCTTAACCGATGAAAGAGTGCCCTGTAGGCTTAAGGCCTCAATAAGGGACTCTCAGGATCTTATTGGCAAAAGGCTTTACCGGCAGAAGGGACCCAGTGGAATGGTAGACTGAGCATCATAGCTGCTGTTTATTTTTGAATTTAAATCATTGGTTTCAAATCGACAGCAGCAGGGAGGTAAGAGATATTTTTGAAGCAGACAGAGAAAAGATGGTCTGTTCGAACAGTATATAATTATCATTAAAATCTTTAAAATCTGGCTTAATTATAAGAGTGGTCTGTTCAGCCTCCCTGCTGCTAGACTGGTCCGCTGTCGTACTTGTATAAAGTACATATAATTACGATAGGTATCAGCTCTTGTCAACCTTGATCTTTCCCTAAAACCAAATGGCCACGGACATTGTATCAAATGTAAACAAAATGGCCGATGTTTGGACAATTTCAGAATTTCTATGTATGGTAGGTTCCTATATATTGTGAGTTCTATGGTATGCTGGTATTCAGACTTTCCTGATTTTTTTCTGTATAGCGTCACCTATCGTTTACTTATCTTCTATACACCACATGACCAGAAGTTACTAGTTCTGTATCAGCAGTTGATTTCACAAAAACGTCGGGATTGCTGACAAATACACTATTTTTAAAAATACCTACATTAATAAGCACAACTAGAAATTAATACATTTTAATAGAGAGCAAAGAACAACAAATAGGCATATTTAATATCTTGATGGTCAGTGTTCTCATTTACGTATTCGCTAATCAAAAACTTTAATACCGACGAAACCACAGCACTCCGGTATATTGATATAAATTAATTCATTTCATTTTTGACAAATTCTAAGTGAAACTTTAGATATAATGTTGCATAGTTTCATGTTTTAACTGTTTTACTGAGGGATTGTGTTAAATAGATGTGCATCTCTGGAACAGTTGATATAAGAATTAGCGTTTGAGATGAGAAAAACATCGATTCTAATGTATTTATCTCACGAGAGTAGCTTGTTCACACACTGTAAGTGCCACATTTCAGCTAATCTTTACTGCATCACACAAGATGTTTTACGTGACAGAAATGGTCTTTTACTTTATACACCCACCATCACCCATACCCCAATCTGTAAATAATGAACGTAGATGCTGCTTTTAAAAGGGGCAGTTATAATGTTTACAATCACGTCGACAAAAATAGATCAAGGCAATAAAAGAATGGTTGCTTTAAACATTGTTCTTATATGTATATAGTAGATTATGTTCCAAAGTTGCCTTGATTACACAGTTTATGTTAAACAGTTCCAAGTCCCAAATTTTACAAACGTGTAAAAGATGAAAAATAAACAATACAGGATTAAATAATGATGGGTATTTATCGATGTGCAACTTTCACGCATTTCAATCTTTCAGAAGCAAAATCGTGTCCATTTTTAGTGAGATCCCTTGCTTGAGATTTAACCCCGACCTTTAATAACAGCCGGTTAAACATTATTGAAGCAAAATGCGATAATTTCTCAAGATTGGCTTGTAAAGCCTGTCGTATGCTTTCTTTTGACTACATGTTCCAGCAGCTGTTATTAATGGTCAGGGTCATATATGAGCAAGGGATCTCACTAAAAACAGACACGATTTTACTTCTGAAAGATCGAAATACGCAGAAAGCAAGAACAATAAATGCTATAACATCTGCAATATGCAAGTGTAATGTTAAAAACAGGAATAGTCTGGCTTAAACAGCATCAAACATTGCAAAAAAATTAAAAGTATGATCATAACAAGCTCCTTAGATAGCTGGCATGACCCACTCTGATACTCTAACCTATATTACTACATAACATTCAACCACTCTTGGATAGTGAAGATGGGGCTACGTAGTCTGTCGCATTGAAGAGGCCAATGAAAGAAAACTTCGATCTACTTTTAAAGTGAACATTATATGCGAGGCGGAATTATGTAGATTGTTAGCTTGTAGTCAGAATTAATTTTGTAATTCGTTATTAGGTTACTTCGTAGTAAACTAGTGCATTTATTAATGCGTTATGTTAGAGTTTACACATGCTTGAATTGTGAATTTGGAATGGTTGATGCAAGTTCAGTTAATATGGACGTATGAATATATCAGAGCATGGATATTTGAATATTTGCATACTTTGTACGAGTTGTAAGGTAAAGAAATGCGTTTGATTACTGTGATATTGTTTAGTATAAAGGGATTAGCAATATTTACTGATGTGACGGAATTTACTGATATATGTATGGGTTGTTTTCACGTGACGTTGCAGAAAATGTGTACGCATAGATCCGCCATTTTGAGTCTCAAGCCATTGACAACGTGTGTAACGACAAGCGTGTTTTCCATAATGCTGATGTGTGGTATTGTCGGATGTTCCAACCGCAAAGGTGTACAAAAAGATGTAAGCTTCTTTAAAGTACCGAAAATTGACTGATCAGGGTGAAGAAACAATGAAATTATCGGAAGAAAGACGTCGTTTATGGAAGGCGGCTCTCAATAGAAAGGACACTGAAACTGAAGAGAGATGGGAACGAACGCTTGTTTGCTCTAAACATTTCGTCGGAGGCATGTTAAAATTAATTTTTCAGTTGCCTTATAATGTATGTTTAGCTTGATTTTTACAGACATTTTAATCCAAGCTGTAATACTAACTGATAATCTTGGTTTACAAGTCCCAGTGCAAGCAGCAGGGACCAGTAGTTTTGGATAAAAACAAGTTACATGACAGTGTTATATTTTTGATTAAGAGTATCAGGATTATATATTGACAGTTCTCGTCATTTTCTGTTGACATACGATGACCCTTTTCTCGATTTGCATAATACATTTAATTCTTTTGAATGAAGTCACTATCTCAGTTGCTTTCCTTTTCTTTTTACAGGTGTTGAAGCATATTTGCATGACAAAACAAGTCCATCATGGTTGCCAACTCTAGATGACTTCACCTGCAATACGAGCAGCTCACGAGAGATTTAATCGAGCCAGCCAGCGGAAACACAAAAGAAAGATTTCAGATGCAGTATCATCTCTATTAACATTGAAACAGAGGTGCATATAATTCGGGGACAATAATGCCTGAGGCATATCAGAATGTGCTGAGAATACAGACAAACAGAATGACAGTACATGTAATGATCACACAGTATGGAACATGCGTCATTTCAGCCTGCATATCATGACGAAGAAAGATCAAAGGCAATGGACATCCAAACTGACTTGACAGTCGAAGCAATCAAACAACTAGAAGATGATAACAAGTCCAGACTTATCGAAGGCAAAGCAAATGAACAATTTGATTTTAAGGGACTATAG
Organism: Megalonaias nervosa; assembly: GCA_016617855.1. NCBI lineage: Eukaryota > Metazoa > Mollusca > Bivalvia > Unionida > Unionidae > Megalonaias > Megalonaias nervosa. The sequence continues at coordinate 22,454 of JAECUM010024294.1, forward strand.
AACCTTCTATACTACGTTGACAATTCTGAACAAGTAGCATTTTACATGGGATTGGCCAATTATGGTGTATTAAAACTAGTCTTTAATTTAATAAAGGGACATATGAGTAACAACACTAAGAGTCTGTCAAAAGAAAATGAATTTCTATTGTGTCTTGTGAAACTTCGAATCAATTATCTTTTCCAAGACAGCCAATCATTTGACCGTTTCTTTACCTACTGTGCAAAAAAGTTTTCACAATACTCTGGATGTACTCTACATTAGACTAGGCTTTCTAGTGCAATGGCCAAATCGAGAACACTTGAGGGAAACAATGCCTGTGTTTCAGAAAAGAGTTTGGCGAGAAAGTTGTTGTGCTAGACTATTTTAAATTATTTACAGAGAAGCCAAGCGGTGCTCTGAACAAAGTGTACACATATTCCAATTACAAACATAACCAGACTGTGAAATATTTAATAGGCATTGCCCCTCAAGGTGTTGTTACATTTATTTCTGATGGATGAGGATGTAGAACCTCTGACAAGTATATAACAGAAAAATCAGGAGTTCTCAACAATCTATTACCAGGTGACATAGTGATGGTTGACAGAGGCTTCAACATAAAAGATGATGTGTGCTTTTATCAAGCTGAATCAGCCATCCCTACCTTTGCACGAGGAAAAGCAGTTACATCCACTAGAAGTTGAGAAAACTAGAAAAATTGCATCAGTTCTAATTCATGTGGAACGTGTTATTGGTCTCGTGTTGCAAAAATTCAGAACTTTTTAGGGCATAGTCACCATTGAGTTTATTAAGTTGAAACATGGAGAGAGTGTTCCAACTATTGACAAGATTGTTAAAGTGGCTTGCTGTTTAACAAATTTGTGTCCTTCAGTTGTTCCATTTGAGTGAAAGAGTGCAAAGTTTATTGAGCACACCATTATGTGTACATTGAATGTTATTGTCACACATATGAAACATGTAACTTTGCAAATAAAGTGTACCATGCTAATACTAGTTCTATTCCATTTATGTTTATTATTTGCTGAATGTCAAAATAGTCATGGCCAGTAAGTGTAACAAGAAATCTACAGGCGCAAGTCATGGTTTGAGGATATATTTCATTAACTTGTTTCCTAAGATTTCTTTATCATATTTCAAAGATACAACAGAGACATCATTGCACATATTACTGATTTATTGATTTATGAATAATGTAACAAATGATAATGTACAATTTTAGTCAATTTATAATCTACATAACACTGCTTTATCAGATATTTGGCATCATCAACATTATAAATTACTATTTCCATTATAATATATACAATATATTAGCACTTTAAAAAGCATAACATGGTGGGCACTGGCAAATATATCCATCATTTGCACTTGCCACAATACCACTTTCCTTTCAGCACATATTTTAGTTTTATACAACTGGTATGAAACCAAACCTTTGGGCAATTTTCACTTTCACACATTATCATCTTTCTTCCATCATCATCACCACCACAAATGCAGTACTTTCTGTCACTCTGAGTGGAGATAGTTTTGTTTTCTTTCTTTGATGAAGTTCATCCCAAAATAGGTTCTCCTCATTTGCTGTAGGCGATGGTATGTCTAACGCCGCTGGTTTATCAGAAACAGTGTGCACAGATTCATTATTTGAAAATTGTAGTTTTTTTTACTGCAGACTGTAAGTCCATATCTTTTAGTCGTTTATATGGTGTCTCAAATTTAGCTGAAGTAGGAAACATCCAGTATGCAGGTACATCAGTCCCTGTAGCTTCCTTGCATATTCTCGCACCTGTCTCCATGGCAAACAAAACTGCCGCAACATGAATACAACATTCCCCCAGTCCCGCCATGCATGTGCAATGTGCTAATTCCACACTCCCATCTGTGGCAACAATAATCCATGGCTCTAAAGGTTTCTCTCTGACTCGCATAGAGTGGGTCACCTGGAATTTAGAATGAAGGAAACATTACAACATATAATGTTCAATATTGCGTCAGTACTCTAGCTTTTTGCACATGTCGAATGTATCCATACATGTACATGTGGAATGTTTACATGTACTATCAATCAACCCCATTATTAAACGTGTGATTACAACTAATTCACAGAGGGATGAATGGTTCGAATAAAACTGAAAATGCTATTGTTATTTTAACTGATTTTAACTATAAATCTGTCATCACAAACAAGCTACTGCAGTAATAAAATGGCGTTAACTGAAGTTACGTTATGAAAAAAGAGAAAAAATAAAACGGAAGTGCAAGTACCTTTGCTCTCAACAAATGAACCCCAATAATTTCCTTGTGCAGTATTTCTTGGATCCAGTCGTCTTGGAAAAGCTTGAATACATCAAGAGACTTGTAGTTCTTCAACTGATCCTTGGTGTATGCTGATTGTTGAAAAATCAAAAAATGAGCAACGTCTACATAGCTGACCTCTGGCCATTTCGTCCGATCGTCGCTAAAAGCTTCAGCAGGCAGTTTATATGGATCAATCTGTATTTTAGAAGTTTTCTGGATGTATCTCTCACGAACATCACCCACAAGTGAATCGAGATAATTAGTATGGATCGTAGCTTTCCTTGTTGTCTTCTCCATCATAGCTATTAAGGTCAACTATCCGATTTTTTTGGGGGCTCAAAATGGCGGCGTTTGTTTAATCGCATTGCATTTTGGGAAACTGTGTACCTTAGCGTGACGTTGGTGAAAACAATTGATACCGTGCTGTATTATGACGTTTGTTTTACCATACAAGAACGTATGGGTATCGCGATGTTGAACAGTGTTTTGTACTATATAATCGAAAATTGCATTCATTTACAAGTCTTTAGTTCTATGGAAACCTAAAAGAAACAATCTTTTATCAAGATTCTGAATTCTTTACTTCAGCAGCACAAAATTTTTCCTCATTTTGAGGTAAATAATCTAATGCCTGTATGAAAGTCAGCAAAGGACTCTGCATTAAAATTTTAAAATTTACTTAAATACACATGTTTAAAATAAATATATTCACTGAAAATGCATTCACATGTTCAAAGAACAATAGTCAAAAAACCTATAATCATACTGATGTGTGTAGGTAAAAACCTTGATCATGTTATTTACAGTGAAATGGATGACAAAGCAGTATTTGCTGAAAAGATATGCAATTCATATTATGTGATGTTATTTAGAAACTGAATACACTGGAAACAAAATTTGTTAAGAAGGATATTAACAAATAAATCATTAAAATTTCAATGGAGATACACAAAATTGTATTTCTGGATCCGTTTGTACTGAAAGTACTGAAATCATTGGTCTTTACTTCTAACAATTGTGGTTAGTGTCAGAAGACCAAAGTTTACAAATTGTAAAGAATCAACATCAAATGTTTATTTAATATATAATGTCACCAAAAAATGAAACAATTCATAATGTATAAATAAAAATAATTCAGTAATTAAATGACCAAGCTCGAAAAACATCATGATTGTTCACAAATAAAAACAAACATTTAAGATTTTGGAAATCACTCTCAAGTTTATCAGAGGTTGTATTAGGTACATGTATAATCATGAAATAACAGAAAAATGTCATCATAGTGTTTGACAGGCCGAAGTCTGATTAAAATTCATCTTGGATCATAATAAATTGTTGTACAAAGAAAAACTAGTATTCAAACTTAAAATGTATTCATGGTCAACACACTAATTCCTCAACAAAGTAATAATTAAACTTGCAATAAGAAGTAAACAGAGTCCTCAAAAATGTAATCTTTACTTAAACTGAATTAGGCATGCAATTTAAACAATTTCTAATTTTATTCTGAAGACAAAGCTTTTCTGATATGTTATAAGCTGAAATAATGTATGGTACTAAAATGTTTTACTAACAAGATCTTAAAAAAATGAACTCAAACTGTCATAACATCATGAAATATTTACAGTTAGCATGTGATCATGTCAATTTAGACGTATAATTGGACAAAATTGTATGTTTTTCTTTTGCATATTTCACAGAAAAGTTGCCATGCTATACAGAAAATTAAAGTTACAAAATATAAATACATATTAAAAACTTTTATAAAAACATCAATATGATGTGATAAAATATCCAGATCTATGAGAAGAGATCATAAATACACAAAATCTGTCTTACAATCTTAGTGTAAATGAAAACACAAGTAAAGATAACAACGATTCTGCAGAAAACTGGCTTAATTGTTAAAAGAGTTGTAACAGACTTCTGCTTATGCAGGCAAGAACAGTCCCTGTATTCATCTCACAACTCAAATCCAGAGCACACTCAAAGTTAAGTTCTGATAGCTTACAAAAAATAAACTGAATACATGAGATTTCAAAGTATCAATACAGTCAGATACAAACGTTTGTTAAATACGTAAAGTTTACATCATAATAATTTAACAAAAAAGACCTATGACAAAGGTAATTTTGAGTTTGAGTACTCAAACTGATGAGCCTTGTGAATACATAGTCTAAACTTCTAGCATGACATGGATACAAACTTTACACATGCAACAGTATTATATCAAAGTTTCTATTAAAATAAAGCAACTGATATGTGTGTGATTTGGATTTTTAATGTAGCTTTAATATTGTTTTAGTCATATTGCTAATATGTCTGTAGTGTATCAGTTTACATTGATGTCTAGCACTGGGGCATCATGCCATAGACATGTAGCATGATGTCCTACCCAGTTACATTATCCTGATACCAGGCTGACCAGTCCTAACACTAACTTCTTAATGCTGAGCGCCTAGGAAGACAGCTGTCAGTACCATTTTTATAAGTCTTCGGTATGACTTGCCAGGGTTTGAACCAGCGACCTCCCACATCTGAGGCGGACACTCTAATCACTAGGTCACCAGGGCAGTAACTGATATAAAAAATGTGTAACTTTAAACACAAGACTGTAACATTGCTCAAAACAATGTTACTAGCTTTGTACTAGCCACAGGCAAGATATGATCACACAGTGCATCACAGTACAAATGTTTGACATAACAGTAGTATTATACTAAAGTTTCATTCAATAATCCAAATTATGTAAAAGACATCTAACTTTCAAAAACTTAAATACAGCATTTAAATATTGTTGATACTATTGTCACCCCTGCTGGACAAGTTATACATGTCTCACCATTCAAACATCAAACAAAATGAAGTAACCTGCAAGACACTTTGATTTTGGTCAAAATAAGCAATGTAGAAATGAAAATCAAACTATGATATGAAAAATTTGCTACTGTTATATATCTATATAGGTCAAGACTCTGGCCACAGTAAAATCATCCAACCTGATGAAAAATTCGCTCCCATTAGATATCAATGTAGGACAAGCATTTGGACACAGTAAAAACATCCAACCTGATGAAGAATGAACAGAATAAAACCTAAGGACCTAAAATCATATTTTCAACCAGAGAGTCACCTCTTTTTATTCCACTATTAATATACAATTCCTCCCCCATCCAAGTACCAAATAATTTACTAGGGACAAAGAAATATAAAATTTGCATACAAGGGTCTAGATTTAAGATCACTTATTTTTTTTAACTATCTATGACTGTGAGGCTTAAGTTATCACTGCTTCAGATATTTTGTTCCAGTAAGAAGACTGGCTCATCAGCTTGAAAATTTTCTTCCGACTTTCTGTGGGTAGACTGGTTAAACAGCTTGAGAAATTAGGGACTGACTTTCTGTGGTGGATGGGGTAAAAAGCTTGAGAAATTAATATCTAGTTTTCTGTGTGTAGACTGGTTAAACAGTTTGAGAAATTAGGGACTAACTTTCTGTGGATAGATTGGCTAAAAAAGCTCAAGAAATTAGGAACTGACTTTCAGAACCAAAGGTTAGGCACTAAATTTGGGTTTGAATTCCTGAACATTTGGATGAAAAATAAGGAAAAAAGATTAAACTGAAAACTTTATTAACAATGACAAACAGTGAATACTCACCGAGTCATTATTTTATGTGATTTAAAAATATTTCACTTGCACTTATTTAACTTGTGCATTTTTTTCAAAATATTTATTTGCATCTCTTAACTCTATTTAAAAATAAAATTAAAGACATTAATTAAGCAGTGATTTTTCAACATCACAATCATAGACATCATTCAATGAGAAGCGTTGTGCCTCTGGAATGAAAAGTTTCATTGTAGTAGTGAATGTTTTTATCCTTATTGGATTGTTAGCTAATTATTATTCATTTTAATTAATTAATAATTCATTCATTCATATTCAATACTATTATTAACCTTTGATGCAGAGGTCTACTGCTATAGAGAATACTATTATATATTAAATACAGTAGGAAGAACAGTGACATGCAAACCTAGAATCTTCTGTTCCATTTTCATGTGGATATTTTTGTTAAATAATTTATTTTCATTCTTTAAATAAGACTGAATTACATACATGGAATCCGATGCTTACTCCAATTCTGGAGAAAGAAATTGCTCAGTGTTGTCTGCCTTGTTTCCAATGATGCTAATTGGTGTTTAACTAGGTTGGTTAGCCATTCCATACATATGCATGAATCTCATCAATTCATAATGATATTTCTGATTATCACCACTATTTTACACTTTCATAATCAGTATTTTCACTGGTCAAGATTAGCAATCAATCAATATTACTGACTGATTGGCAGGTGTATTCAAGATCAGCAAGCAATCAATATTAATAATTGATTGACAGGTGTCTGCATCATGTGCAGAAGATCTCAACAGTAACATATCCTAATCTTTGTCACAAAGACATTTGTTCCAATAGGCAGCTGGTATAGTGCTATGTTGTTGTATTGGGTTTAATGCCATTTCTCAGCGCAAGATAGGCTATACATGGCAGCCAGTATAATTGGTGAAGGAAAAACTTGGGAAAACTCCGGTAAGCACAACCAACCCATTGGGAAGCTACTGGCAGTAAGTCTCTATGTTGTTAGTTTTACTTATTACTCTTAATGAACTGCATAAACCCAGATCTGACACCACAATAATCATTGTCCAATGAGGAACAGGAGACTTTTATTACTTTTCACACAATAGTCATAGCCCAATGAGGAACAGAAGACTTTGATCACCACATATGTTGTATACTGTCCTTATTAAACGGTATTTACAGAATACATCTTAAGAGGATGTCTGTGTCAAGGACAAATATAACACAATTTCAACAATAATCATTTATATGAATTGTTACAAGAATACATTAAAATCTGGTAAAAATGTATGTAATTGGAAAATCATAATGTGATGAAATTCAACTGATAAATATTGGAGCTTTTACAACTGTCCATAAAAAACAGGTTATAAATGCAGATTTTAAATCATAATAAAACAAATAACAGTCAACAGTATATTTAGATATGGATTTCATAATTTATTCAGGAAAGCTGCACTTATGTTAAAAGTAATAAATAATATGATTTCATGACTTGTGATTGGACAACTAACAAGTTTTAAAATTTTAAAATAGGAATGGAAATATTTAAAAGTGTAACTTCTAAGAATATCTAAATGAAACACAGTAAACATAAATTATTTAAAACTTCCACTAGTGAAGTATGACAAGGATGTTGTGGAATAACAGTATCTGACCTACTCACTGTGCCATGACAAGATGTGGAATAACAGTTTCTGGCCTACACATCATGCAATGACAAGGGTGTTGGGGAAAAGAAGTATCTGACCTACCTGTTGTGATATGATGTATCTGCTGTAAAACATGAAAGCAAATCTTTCTCACTGAATCATAACATTGATGCCACTGCCTTCACCTTGAAAAATGTAGTAACTATGTCACATGATTTTGCCAATGAGAATGAGAGATAAAAGAGATAAATCTTTGCAATACAGTGCTCTCTTGCTGTGATGAACTTTTTTACTCCCTGAATGTCAAAAAGTAAGTGACCACATTTACCTCGAAAAGAAACATTCATAGAGAGAATACCCGACTTTAATCAATGTTCTGGTAAAGCACATAATTCATTTTTACAAAGAATCCTTTGTAATAGCAAGAGAGGATATCATATTCTCATGTACATCTTCTGTACTGCCACTTGACCCAGGCTAATTCCCGAAATATTTTCAAGCTAACATCAAAATACACATTTTAATGGCTAATCTGAAAATTGTATCTAATCAGAACAATCTTTAAAATATCAAGATAAGGAGAAAACAAATTTTTTTATCCATTTCTCCTTTCCAAAACTGTGTTCCATGGCAGCCAATATATGTGCAGTGATGAATACAACTTACAAAAAAACTGTTAACATTTTAATGCTACCATTGTTGCCATTAAAGAAGTTAAACCAATATCAAACCATATGTACACTGGTGAAACAAAACAGGTCAAGTTCTATTGTGACTTGCTCTTTCCATAATATATACTGTGGATGTGACATACACTGTATATACTGATAAAAATAATTGTCTACAATCATTGCTCATAGTCAATTTATCAGCATGCATGAAAACAAAAGTAAACAAATTTTTCATCTTACTTGTTCTCACCATTTCATGAGCTAACATGAAAAGTATGTATCTGTGTAATGCATGCATTGTAACCCAATTGATTAACTTGTCTGCTGAAAATGTATGGATCTTAACACAATACTGTCAATCAATAAATTATGTTGCAAAAAGGGCATTAGTCAGCAAAGAAATAAGAAAAGCACATGATGCAAAATCAGGACATGAAAAGACATGACTTTCTTCTTGCATACTAAAAGGTCAGCTGAGAAGAATTTATATTTTTTATGCTGTCAACAAGAACTTTAATTTAAAACAAATAGACATTCAGTGTTTATCTTAGCTTTTAATAAATGTGCAGTGCTAACCTGAAATAAATCATGTTGAAAAAAATACAAATTTTCCCCTTTTATTTAAATCAAAAGTTGTTTTTAATTCTTTAACACTTGTGACTTTATTTGGCCATTCTATGAAGCATAGTATCTATTGTAATGCTGTATATATTGGGTATATCTTAGGCTTCCAAGCTTCTTCAATAATTTGGAAGTGAAATGGTGAATAAAGGAACTCCAATTTCAAGTAATCAGTGTTTCTCATATGTTTTCCATTAAGCCAAAAAATGTATAGATTTCATCCTATAACCTCTTAACATCCGACTGTATACAAACATCTATATAAACCTTTCAGCTGATAAATCCACCAGTGTCCATGAAAGTGGCAACACACGGCATACTCAGCATCACTTCTTTTGTTTGCAAGTTAACAATACTTCTACACCTTCATGCAGTATGAACTATGAACATGTAACTGACACCAAAATCCACTGATCAAAGCCAGCAAATGCAGTCAAAAGAACACAGTGACGGAGTTTAGATAAATGTTACAGCCGCCTACAATTAATGATACTTCCATGAATGCCATGTAGACACAGGAATGGTTTTCTGATGCAATCTATATAGAATCATAAATGCAACCTGGATAGAGTTATACTGGAAACTACAACTACATAATATCAGTGCTGTTTAATAACCGAGGTCATCAAAAAAAACCAAAATGAATGATGAAAGGAAATAAACTTGATTATCAAAGCAAACCAAATCAGATTCTTACAGATGAAGGTGCATTTATGTATTGGCAATATGGCTTCCAAACTGAAATAAATTTTGCGCAATTTGCTTTCTGTAAATTTGATACATGTTACATATATCTCTCAAAATTGGTAGAACTTATGCCCAAAATATCACCACTACATCACAATCAATCTTAACCTACGATTACACATCAATTATGACCATATATTTAAGTAAAGAAGCTAGGGATCATGGCCATACATGAAATTAACAGCTTTACTTCTCTAATTATGCAGTTTTAAGGTCACAGATAACTTGCACATCAATATCTTGGCAATTGGACTCTATACAGAATACCAATTCATGAAGCACTGGACAGCAGGACAAATACCTGCTTACCTAGCTCAACATTATTACAATAAACCATTATATCAAAGTCCACCTGATTGATTGTAAATCATAAAATGTTTATAATCATAGAGAACAATGAAAATGTAACAAAACTGGCCAAAATTTTACTAACATTCATAAATCCTAGATCAAAATAGTCTGAACAATTAATTTCCACTGCCTTCATAACATCAAAGCCAATTAAGAACCTGACATCCATTTAACAAGTATACATATGGTGCAGTTTTGCTGTTATCAAACTGTCACCATGACTTGAACTTACATCTGTGCAAAGATTTGCTCAGCTCTTGTTTGTGAGAGTTAAGGGAAGCAAACTGCCATCATAGTGAAGAGGAAACTCATCCCTATCAAATGGCTCAATCAACATTAACAACAGAACTTTAGATTGTCCTTCGTCAATAAACTGGTAATTGATTATGGTTTCTCTTTGCATTAGATGATACAGATTCAACAATGCATCAACACCTATGTATGAATGTCTGTAGGTTAACAGTCCTTAATATTATGACTGTTTTCAGGCATTGATTATTCACACCACAATGGCTAATGCTTTGGAACAAAGCTATATAATGTGACTATTGTCAATAGAAAGTAATAAATATCTTGTGATTTGCAACAAAAAAATAATCCAAAAGTAACACACAAGTCACTGCCTTTCTAAACAATTCTACAAGAATACAGAATGATGTAAAGTCACATGGATCTAGAAGCAGTTTTATCAAGAGAAATGCATTTCAATACTAATCAACATAAATATGTACAATACCAACATTACACTCTGCCCACTAAATTTTCAATGTAATGACTCCATCAATTTTGTTTGAAATGAGGTAGCAAAGTAATGACCTGTAATTGTTTAGGCATCTGATGTAAAAGATACACAGAATCAGTTTTAATTTGTCACTTATCATTTTGGAAGTAGGCTTCCTTGTCCTCTGACAGTTTTCCTGCTCATTACCTTTAGTTTGATAAAGGAACCTAAATCTTAATTTATATCAAGTTTTTCAAGTCTATTATATTAATATTTATTTAAACAAAATTGCAAGTTTTAGTGTATTTCCAAAAAATATTTTTGGTTTTACTTTTCAGGTGATTCAATGCCAAAATACGGATTTTTCTGACCTAATGCAGAAATGTACATTTGCAGGTCAAAATGGTGTTTTCACTTGCTGATTTCACTTCCCTTTTCACAATTAAAGCACCACTATTAATAAATTGTGAAAATTACAGGACTTGGCCTAGTCATCTCCTAAAGTTTCAAGTCTTGATCGTAAATGGTGTGGGCAATGTTGCATAGCATTAAATAACATGTCAACATGAAAATATGCACGTACAGTTTGGGAATAACTAATAATCCTAATGTTTTCTTCATATACAACAAGCAATTATGAGGTTGCAATGGTAACTAAAATAAAGTTCATTTGTTTTATTTAAGATATCACCATAGTCTTTTGTAACAGAATGAACATCAAAATAATAACAATCCATGAGAAACGGAGTTCCCTCAAAAGTGAGGTAATCTTTGTTAAATGTTATACAGAAATATGAAATTACCATTACAGTTTGATTACAATGTGTCAGAATGCACAGACACTGAAAATACTGTCATCACAGCAGACTGTCTCTGGACATAGTCATCATCTAGAACTATCAAAGCTCAGAATACTCGTTAAATCTTGTGCCATTTAGTGAACAAATAATGAATCATGATAAATTGTGTCAAGACTTTCATAACGATCACAAGTATCATGGTTCCTCCCTAAAAAGTGCAAAGTCTGATTTTGCAGCCTAAAAATTATTTCTTGATATTTTTTTAAATATAACAAATATATTGGATCATACTGTTCAGTAATGAGACAATAAAAACTGTATAATGAGATTATTTCATCAGAATTTAATTTTAATATGCTTTCAGACAGAAGGAAAACATAGAACTGCAAAACCTTAGTGTTTCATCACAAATGTTTTGTTCAACTTTAAAGTTTCCAGTTTTCATGAGTCACAGGCAACAGAATAATTTACAATGGGACTAAATGAGTCATTTGAGTTGTGTCAAGTATTTGAGTCACTGATGTTTGAGTTTTTGAAACTTCAATGCATTTAGCTTTTCAGATGGACTGTGGAGTCCAAGGGATGAATGAAATTGTTCATAGAGATTGTAGATTCAAAAGGGATGAATTAATCTGTTTATATGGACAATGGATTCTATGGAAGAAATTAATCTATTCAATTGACTGTTGATTCCATGGGATGAATTAAAGCTTTCATACATCCTGTGGACACAAAGAGATTACTTAAACTTTTCATATGGACAAAGGATCACAAGGGATGAACTAAACTTTCCATATGGACTGTGGATCACAAGAGATGATTTAAACTTTCCATATGAACTGTGGATCACAAGGGATGATTTAAACTTTTCATGCAGACTTTGGATCACAAGTGATGAATTAAACTTTTCATATGGACTGGGATAAATTAAATATAGGAAGAAGATGCTTCCCACCAGCTGATACTGGAAGTCATGTTATGACATCCATACCATGACTTCATTTAATTAGTAAAGGTTATATGAATTACTTACAGAGAAATACATCAAAATACAATTATTTTATGTGCATCTGTAAAGTTTTGATAATTATGCATTATCAACCAGATTTATTGAATACTTAATAAACATGATTAATCAAAGAAAAAATAACAACAGCAGAAGAGTAAAAGAAAAAGATGTCATAAGCAGATGAAGTCAAACTAATTTCCCAATTATAAATAAAACAGTCAAAAGAATGAATTGTACATCTTAGACTTTTTCTTCATTCACATTTAAATGCTTATTTTGTTACACAAATACAAGAAGGTCAATTTGTGCTATTTTCTATAAATGTTTATTCACATATGCACTTATTATCCATATTTTGCACTCATATGTGTAGAGATGCTAAACTTTTCCAACTTCCAGTGTAATATTTTGAAGACTTCCATTAAATGGCAATGACCTATTCTGGTACACAAAAATGTGCTTTTTAATCAGATGTTTTAAAAGAAATCTACTGATGATATAAATGTGTGTAAAAAATAAATTTGCTGAATCCAGCATTACATGATATTTATCTTTGCAACAAAATAAAAAAATAAAAAATATCTCTGCTTTAAAAATATGCATAACTTTTTAAGTTTTATGAAAAATCTGCTTTTTTCTTTTTAAGATAAAAGTTGTTCCAATTTCCAGTTAAATAGAATAATGCTTTCTTCCTCAAAAGGGTTTCAGTAAAGGGAGGTAACTATAGCAGGACTATATCCAGGTGACAGACTGCTGTTCCTCTAGTCAGCTGGGTGAATCTCTCTCCACATACAAAGATACTGCATTGCTGTTCTTCAAAATACTGACTGCTTTATCATGTTCTATATGTCCAAAGTTGATGCCATTCACCTAAGGTGAAAAGAAAAAAGTTATAGGTTAAAAACAAAGTCCATTTTTATCACTTGATAATATGGGCTTTGTCATGATCTGCCAAGCCAAACCAAAATACTGTTTACAAAATCTAAACAGTACTGGAAACAAATTAAATGCAATTAATAAAATTAATCTGTACATCTATGGTGGTCACTCACTATAAGACATCTCTGTATAATACATGACCTATCATAACATAAGAATGGTCATTGATGAAGAGTGGTTTTTACTGTAAGTCATTTTGGTATAATAAGTCTCTAATACAAAAGAAATATGGTCATGGCTGTATATAGTTCTCATAATAAGGCATTCATTTGCAAACTATGGCCCATAACCTGGTTTTATCCACATACTGTATTTACATTACAGGGCTTGGTTTTAAAAATCACCTATTGGGCCCATGCCCTGGAGGAAGTTGTACATAGCTTGGTATAAGGCATCTTGTTATCATATGGTCCCTAATATAACATAAGTATGATCATGGAGGTACAATAATTTTCACTATAAGCCATCTTGGTATAATATGGTCCCTAATATAACAAGTATGATCATGGAGGTACAATAATTTTCACTATAAGCCATCTTGGTATAATATGATCCCTAATATAACATAAGTATGATCATGGAAGTACAATAATTTTCACTATAAGCCATCTTGGTATAATATGGTCCCTAACATAACAGAAGTATGATCATGGGTGTACGGTGGTCTCCCACTTTAAGACATCTCTAATATAAAGAAGTAATGGTTATGGATGTCTGGTGGTTCTGACTATATTTCATCTCTGTATAATACAGATACCAATACAATGCAAAGTATGATCAAGGTGTATTGTGGCCCCTCACCATAAGGCATCTCTGTATAATATGGTATCCACTATAACACAAAGTATGGTCATAGATGAACAGATGTTTCCATTGTAAAACATCTCTGTACAACACAGTCCCAAATACATCTAATGACAGATGTAGGATGGACCCTTTATAAAATACAGTCCCTAATATAACAGAAGTCTAATGTAGGGTGTAGGATGGACCCTCTGTATAATACAGTAACAAATATAAGACTAACAGAAGATGTAGGATGGACCCTCTGTATAATAGAGTCCATAATATAACAGAAGTCTAATGACAGATGTAGTATGGATCCTCTGTATAATTAGTCCCTAATATAACAGAAATCTAATGAAAGATTTTGGATGGACAGTAACCATAAGGAATCTCAGTATAATACAGTCCCTAATTTATGTCGGTAAGATCATGGACTGCATTAAACAAGATAAATATTAGTTCTGAAATTACTTCTTAATTAAATGTTTGTTTCTGCACAATAATTTTTTTGCATGATAAATAATCATATTCGGATTTCACATAAAATATATATACCACTCCATTATGCATAAGTGATTCCACTCTTACCAAACTCTGCTCCCAGGAGATGAATCAATTCCAAAACCACAGTGTACATTTACAGACCACACCTAATCATACCCCAAAGTTTGAAGCCTTGAGAGGTGTAGGAGTATAATGCATAACATTATGAATTTCTACACAGTTTATGAACAATTCCATGTATGCAAAGCTGTCCCAACACCCAAGCTCCATCTTAGAGGATAAAACAAAGTTCTGAAACTGCAGTGTACATCTCATATCTCATAATTTGAACTGTCTAAATAATGCAGAAGGATTACATTATTCACACACACATTCATAAACACAAAGATGGGCAGGATCACAAAAATCTAACTTTTAATAGCATATGGATAACTACAAACTCATTATTTTACGACTCTGCTTGTGATATACTCATGGATAAGGCAGCCTTGCCTTAAATAATGTACACTTTAATGTCACCCCTTAACAGTGTTATAGTGAGATAACAATGTATCTATTTATCTGCATGACTGTCTGTTTCTCAGTTGTGTAAGGAAGAGAAAGATCATGTCAAACTCATGTCTGGCAAAGAATTTGAGTGGCTGTATTTTCCCTCTACTGAGATTTATAGTTATCCTTTTAAATTTTACTTTTACAACACTACTAAATATCCAAAATGTCCTGATGTGCAATTAAATCCCAATAAATCAATATAGGAATCATGTGTTTTTTTTCTGATATCAATGTTTGTCAAATCTCAAGAGGGTAACTGAAGCCCAAGACTGAAAGGCAAGAGTTTCAATACAATCAAGGAATCTGGTGAGTCTTGATGCCAGAAAAAATATGCATAATCACAATTCTTGCTAAAAATGAAGAAAAAAACCACTTTGAAATTTTCAGATGCAATTTAAAGTTTCCCTAGTAAAGGTGCCAGTCCTGTGTATTTGTTTTACTTTATCCTTTTCTAGGGAACCATGCTGTCCCAATCAGATGATATTAAACAATCTGTGTAAATGAACATCTTGCAAGGGAGCCAACTTTGAAGATCTCTTGAGAATAACCACTGTTGCACATCATTAAGCATATGTAGGGCTGCAATGATAGTCCTTCAGCCATATCACAACATATTGTGTTTTATCATGATATTATTGTTATATTTGGAAACATTTATATAAAATGATAACACTAGTAAAATTATAGTAAAATGATATGCTTTAATAAAAAAAATGTACTGGAAAAGAACTTATAAATACCTTAAGAAATGTAGTGTTATTTGACGACTGCAACAACAAGTAACTTACAAATGTCTTGGCACAAATGTAGCTACATGTGTACATTAAAAATTACCATTCACCTGAACTTACTGGCACAAAATCAAGTTCAGTTTTTCATTCAGCTTTTATACATTTATGAATCTCTGATCATGCCAAATACCTTTAATGAAGAATTGCCATCAAAGAAAGCAACATCTTTACAGTTAAACCAAACAACTTAATACCCCTTTTTGTTTATCTGATTCATTTTGAAAGAAAAAAAAGAACCATTCAACAGTTAGTCAATTTATAGAAAACAGAATTCACTGAATGTCATGACATATAAATACATGTTGACTTGTGTATGTTTATACCACAGGAAATTGAATTTTTTCGTTCCAATTTTCTACAACTGTCATTGTTGCTTTCGTTCTAAAACAATTTAAAGTTTTTTTATATTCTGTTTCATAATCTTACTTCATAATTATGAGCAAAATAACATAACATAAAATTGTAATACGATAATATAGCAGCAAAAGCATGATATCTGTATATCATTGCAGCCTAAATATGTCATTTCTGAGCAATAAAGACCCATCAGATGTTAGGCAGGTAAATATATTAAATTACAATGATTCTGTATTGTATTTGATTGATACAAAACTTAGGCAAGTTGAAAATCCCCTTTGCATTATTATTTCTATTGCAGCCATAAGTGAATACAATGCATTGGTGCAAAAGAACACATCTTATATCTTTACTCATTAAGTTCTCTCTTCTGTGCAGCTGGAGAAAATAACAGCCCTGAGTGGCTTCATCCAATATACAAACAATGCAGAATGCTGAGTTGTTTGTTTTAGGTGCAGACCAGAAAATGGGTAAGTATCAATGCAGCATTCAATGTTGATACATCGATATGGCACCATTCATACACCTCATCCTAACAATGCTGTGCATGCATTTTAATGTACAGTAAGAATCAAACTTACAGTGAATTAACTATTATTTGTGAGGTACACATTTTGGGGGATTTCAGAGTTGCTATAAACCAGAAATATAAAGATTTAATGAATGATGATCCTTCTATAAAAACAATAGTACCATTCTTCTGTGGAAACAAATGCACCATCCCTCTGTGGAAACAAAAGTACCATCCTTCTGTGGAATCAAAAGTACCATCCCTCTGTGGAAACAAAAGTACCATCCTTCTGTGGAAACAATAGCACCATTTTCCTAATCCTCTGAATTTAACTACTGATGAAAATGTCTTTTCTTCCGCTTCTTTTGCAAAACCACAAAAACTAAAGCCCTTACAATTAAATATATTCAGACTATATACAGTATTTCTCTCATGACAAGACCAGAGCACCTGCCAAATAAATTTGTTAAAAAGGAGATAAAAGGCTTATTATCATAATTTCTTCAATAAATAATTGCCATAAATTTGTAAAAATGGGTGGGGTGGGATTATCATCAAGCATATCCTTATCAATGGATTATAAATAGTACCATATATTTACATATCAATAGATTGATTTGAATTTACATCAATCATACTTTCCAATTAAATGCTTATCATATATACAAACCTCCAAAATTTTGTCCCCTGGCTGGAGCGAAATGGCTGCTGGACCCTCTGGTTGAATTTTTGTAACAAATATTCCCTATAAAATAACATTATTTACTTCATTACAAAAAACAGAACATTGCAGGACATATGAAATTCCACAAAATTAAAAATAAGGTTTAGATCCCTGTTTCTGGCAGGTGAACAAAATATGATTAATTCACAATTTATGCCATGTTCCTGTTAAATTTTTCTCAACTGAAGTAATTACTCCAGCACAATGCATAAAGAAAAAGTTGAATAAATGTTGTCCTGCTCTTTAGGACATATTTTCTATAGAAACTAAAACAACCATATTTAAATACATGTTTAAATGTTCATTACAGAGACTGAACAAGCTACATGTATAACAACAACTACTAAGAAAATCAGTTTTTCAAATACCGTAAACAAACAACATGATTGAGACAACAACTAAGTAACATGGAATCTATATGTTGACTCTGCTGCTTTGACTGATACTGAGAAGTCCAATCATGCTTTTGCAGGGGAGACAATTATGGATACTAACAACAAAATATTTTTTTGATGGTTAAGCAACTAGCAAACTCAACAAATGTGAAAAAACCTCAGCAAACTGCCTAACTAAATAGCATATCCACTCACAGCAGAAATGAATTCATAATGATTATCCATGCTGTGTACAACCAAAAACAATGGAATGTTGCCACATATTTATTTAGAACAAAGTCTTTTGTTAACATTTATAGTTTTTTATGTGATAATAACATGCATGAACAATAAAAAAAGGAAAGATGACACCTGACAGAAGGATGTAAATGTGGAAAAAGAGACATGTCTTACCTTTATAACATTTATTGCAGGTGAAACAAAAATGTGCAAGTCAAAAATGTGTTCAACAATAAAAATCCAGTGGTAAATATGAGAAATTATATCTAAATGTTTGCTGACCTTCCTAAAATTGTTGGAGAATAGCCAATACCAATTTGCACAAAAAAGATGTATTAGATCTCGAGTTTCTATTTATTTTGCAAACAGTGTTAGTGTGTGTGCTACACTTTTGGACATGTTACAAGTCTGTGCTCTTCAAATAAGTAACAGAAAAGAGTGAAGACAACAAGTTTTGTAAAATTTAACAAATAATTTATTTCCCTAGATTACAAAGTGAAAAATCAGAAAAAAGAACTCACGATATTGCGAATTAAATCCAAAAATAATCCAAGAATTAAAGACACAAGTCCTAGTAATAAAAAGTCCTGAATAAAACTCAGTTCAAGTCCCAAGAGATCCAAAATTGAAGATTCAGTATAAATTCCAGTTAATGTCTTTATCCAAGAATTTTGTTAGAGCACTTCTGTATTTCCAGAGAAAATAATCACTTGAATTCAATAATTTGAAGAAAATAAAATTCAGCCCAAACTGGTCACAACATAAGACAACTTAAAGTGCTAGATGTCAAAGTATGACTGGTAAAATCCTCACAGTCACAAGATAATGTAGTTCTCCGTTTGACCTCAGGTCACAATTAGTATTTTCTAAAAACAACCATTACCTAATGGAAAATAAAGTTCTAGAATGATCTAATGAGCCTTGTTTATTTACAAAACAATAGCCTACAAAATTCACTTAGGAATCTCCAAAACCCTGACCCTGATCAACATATTTATGCCTTCTTGTTTACCTGAATAATAATCCTGATAATAAACTCATACACATAGAGAATAATAAAGCTACCGTATTAATAGTTGTTTACATAAATGAAATAAATATTAAAAAAATAAAAAAGACAATCAGGTCAAGCAGAAATGAACTAAATTCTGGATAAGGTCAAGTCCAGCATACAATGTTACATTACAATAGCATGTAATGAAATAAAAAATTTAAAACAAACAAACAATTAAATTAAATATACATAACAGACAGGGTGATGAAGATAAAAAGTTTTGCATGAATTTTATTGAAAAACAATGTGCTAGATTTCTGGCAGAAAATGGAACTAACCATGTCACCAGGTCTATAAGGATTTCCAAAGGAACCAAGACCCCCGGCAATGCTGAACCCCAAACCAGGATTCTTTGTTATTGTTACACGAAACTGCAAGAAAATCAAGATGGTGAGATGAAATGACAGAATTCTCTCTAGTGAGAAGAAATTATTTAGAAACAATAAACAGGTAAAACTAGAAACATACTGTGCCATACTGTTTGAATCAAGAGAGTTGAATCAAGAGAGATCTGAAGGAAGCTTGTTAGTTAAATGTTAAACATACATTTACTAAATCAGTATGTAAATATCTCTATTCACTGAGAAGTTTAAAACAGAATCACCTGTCCTCTGGCTGGTTCAACTAATATAATGAAGTGGAAAAAAATTAAGCTAACTTGGATGACAGTAAACGTATGAATCAATATGAGGACATGTCTTCTAGCTAACTACTGCATCAAGAAAGCAGAAACACTGGAAAGCTTACGATATTGATGTGCAAGTCAAAACATTCAGAGCACAATGTGAATGAAGTGTTCAATTTGCTTTGAAACTCAGCAATCAATGGTGCATTTCTAAGTGAAAGCATGAGCGTAAGTTAAGTTCATCTGTCAAAGTTCAGAGGTCTCTATTTTTCCAAACCTAAATGACAACATAACATATGTTTAGGCCACTGGTAGTTAAAAAGATCAAAGTTACTATTACAAAAATAATAACAGTAATGTTTCTTTACTGTCATACTAGAACTGGTCACAACTACTGTAATTCATCTTCATTATTACTGTAGTTGTTAGCTAACTGTATTACTGAAAAATATGGGTGAATACTAATATGTATATACAGGGTGTGTGTGTGTGTGTGTGTGAGAGAGAGAGAGAGATTGAAATGTAAACAGCTTTAGCTTGATTTTTAAAAATTAACTTTCTTGCTGTTTTTTGGAGTTAGTGGTCCTTACTGCAGCTCTAAGAGTCGTGTTGGGGTAATCATATACCTGTCAATCCTAACAAGAACGTCTCATTAAGGCAGTTTATATTTTTCCATAAGTTTGACTAGTTTTCAGTAATGTGTAACAAAATATCATGTACTGCTATAGTAAAGTTAGAAATATGTCCTTTAAAATGTTTGGTATTTGAAACTAAAAAGTCTGTAAATTACATGTAGCCCTTATTTTCATCTAGTACAGTTGCACAAACTTCAGTTCCAAACCCTATGCAGCTCAATGGCTTGTTGCCATCTCTCAACTTGATGCAATACTTGGAATTTTTGTTTATTTCACATGATGGCAATTTTATCTCCTGCCACAAGACACGTGATGTCCGATAAACATAATTGTGTTCCTTCCTGCTTTTAATCACACGAATCTGAATATTCCTTTTTATTTTTCTGTACTGGTTATCAACACATTTTAAGAGGCTTATTTTCCCTTTTGTAACATATATCGCTTGCTTGATGCCATATTTTAAAATTTCTATAATCAACAGTTTGATCATGAAGATGCTTCACATGAAAAATGTGTGCAGTTTAAAGAGTCTGAGCTAGTACTGTAAAGTTAATCTGGTTCCGTGATAAACTCCATTAAATTTAATATGAAACCTGGACACAAATCAAACACATGAACCAATTATCCAGATTTTACCACAATAATCTCATGTTCATAGTTGATGCTTCTATAATTCTTCATTTTATGTCCCATTTTTGTAAGACTTATGATAAAATCTTAAAGGTTGGCAGTTCTGTAATCAGAGAATATATTTCATGAAAGTTAAAGGAAGGACACCTGATTATGTTACATGTAAGTGTCATATCATTTGTTTTAAGCAGAGTGATAAAACAGCACTTTCTAAAGAAATACATAAATACATACTCTCTCACTCTCTGTGGAATACCTACACAAATACACACCTTTGTACATTTGCTCTTTTCATGAACACAATATTATTTCACCAAAATAATTTTGCTTTTTCTCACCTGGATTGCATTTCTTAAATCATTACATGACAAACTGGTATCTCCTATTTGTGCTGAGCTTGGATCTTCAACCAGATGCGAAGCAATAAATACAACATTAAGCACGTTCATCTGTTTTAATTGAGTAATATGCATTTTTGAAAAGCAATCATAGTTATTTACAAAACATACAATTGTTGTATATTTGTACTGTATATGTACAAAGGTAGTTAATTAGATAAGCATGTATGCACATGATGAAGAATACCAACTCTCCTTCCCTCACTGTCAAAGCTAATGCCTCCTCTTTCCATTGCCTTCATCTAAGAAAAAGTGCAAAATGGGAGGTGCAAATATAAAAAGGCAAACATTCATGGTGTATTACAACTGTACAGATCTTTTGTTTGTGCCAAAAATATCTGAAGATGACATAAACAGTCAACTTTTTGACAATACAAACTGGTGGTTGTTTAGAATGGCAGAAAAAATACAAAGACAGATAAATAAAATAGGACCAATGGGCAGATGGACAGAAAAATGGTTTGACAGGGAGGGTCACTGATAGCTGCAATATGGATCAATGGCTATAAACATGAATGGATGGATGATCAAAGAGATGAACAAGCACATAAACAGATGGGCCCGTACACTGATAAACATTTTGGTTTCATCAAGAAGTTGAACAGATAAAAGAATACACAGACTACTGAACAGAGTTCTAGAAGATAATAATGTTGTCCAATGAATAATTAGACAGACACATGGGTGGACTTTCTGTTAATTCTATTGTATTCATTGAAACAAGTGAGAGACTATTAAAAATGTCTACCAGACAACTAACACTCAAACTAGATGAAAGAGACTGTGACTAATGCTGAGCCCATTTCTTCATTTTGGATTACGGGAAGCCTGATGATGCCCAAATTAATATGTACAAAAGTCAGTTTATGAATGCACTTTATCATAAACATAGTACCAAGGTTCTATTTTTGTAATATTTCCATTGTTACTGGTTGTAAGCTACCTCTTTTATTTAAATGCCCATTATTCTGCCTCCTTCTGCTCACTTCCCCATCTCAATCACCTTGTATACAAACTGCACTAGTTTTGCAGTACTAACATAGCTGTACAATACCTTGCTGTAGTAAGCAAAACTATTTATATGGTTACAGCTTCGCAGAATAAATACTGAATTAACATTTTGTGCTATGTGTTCAAGTGCTTGCTTATTCACATTTTGTATTATATGTGTTCTAGTGTTTGCTTATTCACATTTTGTATTATAAGTGTTCCAGTAATTGCTTATTCACATTTTGTTTTATAGGTGTTCTAGTGTCTGCTTTCACATTTTGTTATAGGTGTTCTAGTGTTATAGGTGTTCTAGTGTTTGTTTTGTCAAGTTTCGAAAAATAGTTAAGTGCTGCAATGTTTATCTGCAAAGACTCATGTACACATACATTATTTTAACCCTGCTTGCAAATGGCAGCACAGGAATGAGATTTCTTAGTTGTATTACCTGTTGTATTTGACACATTACATTTGCACCACATTCTCTATGGACATAATTATGATGTGTAAGTATACTTTGAATCTATCTTCATTCAACAACACACACGCCTGCCCATGGATTCGAATTTTAACACCAGAATGAAATACGTTGATTGCTGTCTTCATACCACAACATAATAGATTATTATCAAATATACTGTGACTAAATGAGCAGAAGCTTCCAACACATTTCCATGATAAAATCTGTTTTCCTGGTAAGGAACAAAAAAAATTAAACCCAAATATTGAGTTACTTATTTATTTAACGGAATCAATCTTTTCACATAAATGTATTAAAATTACTCTTAAAAGTTTGAGTTAAACCTCAATAATCTCTGCTGACACCGCATATGTATGAAGATAGCGTACAACACATTAGATTATTAATATTTCTTAACTTAACTATGATTAAACACTAAACATTTTTGTTTCATTCCAATTTTCTTTCAGAAATTTCTGTTGTTTTTGTTATCCCTGGATGATCTTCTGAACAGAAATGAAGAATGATTTTCTTTTTAACACACAGTGCATTTACAGCCCAATTTCTTTCACATTATGCCAGGATTAGCTTTTACAACCACCTGACAAACTATTATGATGGGTGAAGCATGTGCTCTATGTTAAATATAACATTGCTCAAAAGAGGACCCTTTTCCTACTTACTACATGAAGAACCATTTTTGGCAGGTTAAACAACAGTCTGAATCATGTCACAGTATATGACAGAGTTCAACAGTATTGAAACTTCCATAGTATTAAATTTAAAAATCTAAAGCTGAAAATATTTCTTTTAAAAAGATGAGATTTGAACATTCACTGGTACAAATTGTAAATTTCTGCATACCCTTTCACAAGCTCTCATGTTGCTAGTATCTCTAGGAGAGCTATCGCTGCCTGATCTGACCTCACTTAAGGTACTGACTGGAGTAGGTTCCCTTGATGGGGGGCCTCCTATGTCCCGGTGAGGTGATGCGGTGTAGGGGGACTCAGAATTATACTGTTCTGGGGAGGGGGAGCCCTGGGAGGGTGACTTTCGACATCCACCTAATAATATATACATGATGACAGGTGACAGTAAACAAAAACTTACTGTAAATCAATCGAATTTTGTGTTATTAAAGTTCAGAAATAATTCAAACTTGTTCAAATTTTCACTTTTGTATTAAAAGTTATACTTAATGGCTCTAAGTCCTGGCTATCGTTTTAATGCACAGATCTCATATGCTAAAGTCACAAATATTAAACTCAACACTGGACCTAAATAAAGTATGATAAATACAATGAAAATACAATGCTGAATTTGAAAAGGACCATTATTTACTAAGATATATAGTCTGTATTAAATCCAATGTCTCACATGCATCTGTGTGCTGATGTATCCCACTCCAAACCCCAATCTCACAAGCAAAAACTTTATATGCAAAACTTAGTTATCGCTGCTATACAGGATACATGATACCTATCATTTGCAGGTGACACAACAAATGTTCTGGAAATAAGCTGCATGCTGCCTAGAAACTGATCAAAAGTACCATATAACTTAACCAGACTGATTGACAAGGTAACTCAACACAAACAAACCACAATCAGACAAGGACATAAAAAATTTTAAATGAGCAATTTTAGCTGGTATGATACACTAACACCCCTGTTGTTACTAAATGATCCCTTAGTCTCAATGCCTTAAGCACATGAGAAAAACACAATGATTAATTGCATATGACCAAGATGTTTGGTGTACTAAATTAAAATATATCACATCTCTCTACAGTTAACTGATCTAAATGAAACAAAAGATGGTTTGACAAACTGGCAAAACATTATTGTACCAACTTTCACCCAGAAAATGGCTAAAGCATACAAATTTCAACAAGATATGTTAGACTAGTATACAAAAGAACCCTGGTTATTTTCCATGCAGCAATACAAACCTGAGTACTTGTCAAATGTATTTTGCCCCTGGACATAACCACTATCTGTTGAACTTGACATCTGTGATGCTGGATCAGTATTTTTAAACATTGCTATGTCATCAAATTTACTGGGAACATCCTGGAATGAATTCTCTATTTTCCTGGGAGGATCCTGCAAGTACCCATTGGAGGAAACAATGCCACCAAATCTATCCACTACTCCAATCAATGGAGAATTTCTTGGACGAAAACTTCTAGCACTAAGTGGGGAATCATTCAAAGTACTTGGCGTCCTTTGATTTAATACATTAGGATCCTTCCATGAATCATTGGTCTCACTATTAACCTGAGACTTAGGTGTCCTTGACATTAAATCTGACCCATATTGAAACGTCAAGGCACCGGGATTTTCAGAACATAATGGTTGAGAAGAACAATATAGCTTACTAACTGCAATGGATTTGTCACTACCCGTACTGGGAGTACCTTGGTTCTGATAATCACCATAGTGATATCCATTTTGTGACTTTGACCTTAACAGGTCTTCTGGAATTGATTTCATGTCATTTTTTGCACTGTCTGTGTGTTCCTGAATATCTGGCATCCTCTGGAATTCTCTTGAGGGAGACTGTCTTAGCTGCCTGCCATAAGGCGAGGCCCTGTGAGGGGTGGAGGGAAGCTGCCTCTGTATTGGGGATGCAGAGTAAGGAGGAGCAGGTTTGTAGGGTGGGGGACTTCCTCCTGGGGGCAAATTGGATTGATGACTTTGTGGATTTGGCTGTAACAGAAAACAGTAATCTGCAAAAATTGTTCCACACAAATAAACTTGGATAACTTTAACTGAGAAGTTAACAGAGCAAGAAATATAATACAGAACATGACAAATAATTTTAAGGTGCTTTTATGTCTGTAGTTTACAAACATTTAATAATTTTAAGTTGGTTGCTTGAGAGATCAGTTTCTTTACATGCATAAAAATGTTGATGATACATGTATGTAATTTTAGGTTACCATTAAACATTTCTTTGAATTATCTGTTGCAAGCAAAAAAGAAATATTCATCAAATTGCACAACGGATGATGATGATGATGATGATGCTTGCTATGAGCGAGTTCTCATCCACATGCACAGGAGTAACTGACTGGAATTCAGTCTAATTTAACTTTATTAATTTTGTAATCAAATGAAATCTATAAAATCCTTTTTTATATTTTTATTAAAAAAATGTGATTTAAATTTGGAAAAGAATTTACTAAATTTAAATTGTTGTATTTTCCAATAAAATTTCCAGATTAAGATATTGTATCCATCATCTGAATAATTCCATGCTGTGAAATTATTCAGGTGTGCAAATATTTTCCATGGATTCTGGCACAAAAATGGTGGCCGGTTCTGAGATTAATTTTCTACTGCAGGAGTTTTATTTAGTCAAGTGCAAGAGTCTGTCCTAGTAGGTGCATTTCAACTGGAACACTGCTTATCAAGGTGTCCAACATGGATACAATCCATCACTATAGGCTTTCTTGGTCTGTTCAGAATTCAGTGAAGTTCTACCAAGATTAGCTCTTCCAAGTTATTACTTGGCAAACAGACTGAATATCTGATTTAAATGATTTTAAGTACATCATGTTTATTACTAAAACATCTACTACACATTATTATGTAGTAACAAAAAGCACTGGTATTGGACTATTTACCATCACATATGATCTTTCTTCGTGCTGTGAATTCATTTATTAATTTGGGAATACATTTTTCGATTTTGCAAAATAGAATATTTTTTGTACCTACTGGTTAATTCATGGATTGAAAAATGGGTCCTACTGCTTCCACAGACGGTTTACCATCTGTTGCCAACAATTAAGTCCACAAAATATAGTTGTGACTTCACAGTAAGAACTAACAAAAGCCCAGACGTGGCATTATTTTGGAATTTGTCATGAAAAAAATTGGAGAACTTGAAGGAAACTGTTTTGACTTTTGATGAACAAACTCTTATATACTTACATATTCCTAATTCCCTAATTAATGCTCCTGGGGATGTTACATTTTCCAAAATGCAAGTTTCCTTTAAGAAACTCCTAATGTCAGATTTAGGTATTTTACTGTCAGTAAAAAATCAGACCTTTTCAATATATCCATCATATATGAATGTTTCCAAAAATACAATGTTTCACAATTTTGTATAGGTGTATTATCAAGATATTAAGTATCTGGATTCAAATGGAATCAAGCAAAAACTTCAAGAATTTGTGTTTCTACATGCACATTTTTAATGGAAATACTATTTTGGATACAACAAGATTGGTTGGTGAGTACATGTACTCTATTTGCTAATTTTCTTATATATGTGTATGTATGTACCAAAGTCTGATTTTCTGCCCCCCCCCCCCATTAAATAATTAATCATGGTCTCAAGTATCTGTTGTTTAATATGCATCAATCTAAGTTCATAAATGTGTCAATGAAGGCCACTGTTTGGCATGACATCCCCTAAGAGGATATATATGCAATACTTTCTTCAGTTCACTGATCATGTGTTTGGATATTACATGATAAGTAACATGATGGCATTTGTGGATCCCAACCATCATGTTAACTTAAATTGGGTTTTCACTGATTGTAAAGATAGTTTACAGCCTAAAGTCAGTCCTCATAATTGGGTCTCCTCCACAACATGAATAAGACAGCCATCAAGAGCGAACCTTGGGCCATCAGGAATTCAATGTAATTTGCAGAAGTCCATATAAACAGTTTTATATTTTTTAAATTTTAACCCACTTCTTCTGCCAATTTCTGAATTACACGTCTCAAAATTTTTTGATAGTTGTAGGTTATTGTAATCTTCAGTATTAACAGATCTGAAATATAGAGGAACCTTTTCTGTAAAATTCTGGCAGAAGATACCAGAATAATTCTCATATGAAGAGTTTTTCAAGAATGATTTGGCCAATGTGCAAGATTTCTGATACAGTGGTGACAATGTTTTAGTGTTTGATGCAGCTGCTTTTTATTTTTGACTGCTTTTTGGTACCATATTCCAATCTGATTTAATAGATGAATGAGAGCTGAATCCTGAGACACTGGATCTACATGTTTTCCTCCTGATCTAACGATATGTTGAATTTTACTTTGGTATATATAGTTAGATTTTCAGATGGAAAATTGCACTGAAATGCTGAAGGACTTTATTTTTCATTTTTTGGTGGCATCTTTGCAAGTATCATCAAACCAGTTTTTTGACAGGTTTAGGAACTGCCAGTGTTTGGTATTTGTCATGAAAACGAGGAAGTCTCAAGTCGTTACACACACACACACAGGGTTTATTAACACAGGTTCTTAATACCCATCAGATATCTTCCATGATGGATCGCAGTGCCCCCTGTCTCTGGGAGCAGTCCCTATCTAATATTGCAGCTACTAAGGGCAGCAATTAGTTAGAACTAGCAAGTAAACTACAATACCACACATCTCCCCTCTTTTGAGATTATCCGAACATAACATTTTGCTTATGACTAGATAGGAAAAAAATGAATCAATTCCGCCAATATGGAAACATTAAATAAGTAAGCAATGAATTTACTGTCTTTGTATCTGAACTGTCCACAGCAAGAATTTGACCGAATTGAATTATATACTAGGTTACTGTAAACTTGCACAGGATAGTCTTGATTCTAATACTATAGAAAACCTAAAAGTCCAATTCTGTTGCAATAATTCAGAAATCGAATACTAAACTACACATTGGCACATTTATAAAAATCACTTTCTTAGACAAAGTCACTGAATCTGGCTGGTTTTCGGATGACTCTCCCACTTGACGTCTGCACTGGAGTGTTTGGATTGTTGGGCCCATTGGGTACAGCTGGCTTGCTGGGGGTTGGCTGCACTGGGTCAAGCTGGGTGGTAGAATCATCAGATGGTGGCATGGGCTCCATGTTATTGAGAGACTTTGTGCTGGACTCCAAATGGGTCCTGACGGGACAATGTGAGGACTTTGTTACAATGTCTGTAGATGAATTTGTGCTGACTGGAAGTAGATTCTCAAGGCTTTTCATCCGCTGCACATGGATTTGATTGTGCCTGCATATCCCTTGGGGAGTTTTTACCAAGTAACTTCTTCGGTCTTTGTCGGCTTGAATAACTATGCTTGATGTTGACCACTTGTTGTCATTTCCATGCCATTTGATTCTGACTCCGTCTCCCTCAGAACATCTGGTAAATTATGTGTAGTGTGGCGCCGGTTGTAAAAGAATTCATATCTTTGTTTTGCCTTAAGGTCTCTCAGCCTGATGATTTTGAGGTTTGGCCACTTGGGGTTTAACTTCTTTTCAATAATGGGCAAGGTGGTCCTCATCTGGCACCCCATCATCAATTGGGCTGGGCTGGCACCTGTTGCAGCTGTCGTGTGGCTCTATAAGCCATCTGGGCAAGGAATACATCATCCTGTTTAAGTATGGACTTCGCTATTTTGACATCACTTTCTGCTTCACCATTCACTTGTGGGTAGTGAGGGCTAGTAAATACTTGTTTGAAGTTGTATTTCTCAGCAAACTCTTTGAATTCTGAGGAAGTGAACTGGGTCCCATTGTCTGATACTATGATTTCTGGGATTCCCCATCGTGCAAATGTGCTCTTTAGCTTTCCAATTACCTGCTGGGAGGTTGTTTTTGTTAGATGCATAATTTCCAAATAGCATGAAAAGTTGTCCATAGCTACCAGGTATCTTTCTTGTTTGGCTTCACAAATATCAATTGCAATTTTCTGCCATGGTCTGTCTGGTAGAGAGGTTGTCTTCAATGGTTCCCTCCTCTGTGCTGGCTTCCTATTCTGACAAAATTCATGTCTCTATTTTGTCTTGGATCTGTCTCGCGATTCCAGGCAACCATACACAACTTTGGGCTCTCTCACAGCATATGGCTAATCCCTGATGACCCTTGTGAATGTTATCAAGAATTCTGGGCCTTAAGACTGTAGGTATGATAACTCTGTCCCTGAAGAGAAATAGGTCATTCTGAATTGAGAGTGCGTACAGCAAAGTATGGATGTACATCTAAGGGACAGCTATTTTTCTTATCTGGCCATCCATTTCTGGTGAAAGTCATTGCAGTCTGCAGATGGTGGTCACTCCTGTAACCTTCTTTTATTTGTTCTAATTTCCTATCGGAAACTGGCCTGCATGCCTCTACTGACTCTATCTAAAACTTCCATTTCCTCTTCGTATGTGGCTTCCTGGCCTAGGAGAGGGCTCCGAGAAAGGGTGTCTGGAACTACCAAAAACTTCCCAGCTACGTACTCTGCCTTTCCATTGAGCTTCTCAACTGTATCAACAGTCGCTGATACCTGAAAGGAGCTTTATCTAAATCATGTGTGTTGATCAGTGGCACTAACGGTTTATGGTCAGTATGCAATCTGAACGAGTCCAGTCCAACAAGATATCGTGAAAACTTCTCACAGGCCCACACACATGCAAGGCACTCCTTCTCTATCTGTGCATATCTGACCTCAGCAGGGGTGAGTGTTCTGGAACAAAAGGCAACTGGCTTGAGTTTCTCTCCAAGTTGTTGGAATATTGCCCCACCAATTCCATAACTGCTGGCAT
>JAECUM010024295.1:0-34490 GCA_016617855.1 Megalonaias nervosa
TCAAAGAACGAGTCTGTGATAACCCTTGTATCCAATATCCGACTTAAGATATATATTGGCATCAACATATGTAAGTAGATTAATGATTCCATCATTAGATAAATTTTTGTTATTTAGTAAGGCCTTACAACATTTACAAATCTCCTCCTCAGTAATAAGTAAGTGAAGAAATAATTTTGTAATTATTGTTCATGCCCATTTTTAGTGCATCAGCAAATTGGTCCTCATCGAATTCGGTATATTTCTTACGAATTTTAACATATTCGCACAGCGTCTCCAATTCAATGTTTTATTGTCTTAATTTATGTAGATATAATAAGTAAAGTTAATAATGCAGGTCATGATTAAAAAGGAAATAATACATACCT
The DNA here is from genome assembly GCA_016617855.1 of Megalonaias nervosa. Classification (NCBI taxonomy): domain Eukaryota; kingdom Metazoa; phylum Mollusca; class Bivalvia; order Unionida; family Unionidae; genus Megalonaias; species Megalonaias nervosa. Next base: position 369 of record JAECUM010024295.1, read on the forward strand.
TTGGATAATTTTGTGTCTTTTGCATTAATTCTTGAATATACAAGTCATTTATAAATTGGACAGCTGTAGCTTTTGTAGTTAGGGATTATTAATAGAATCATGATGTATGTGATAGATTCTTCCAACAGAAATTAAACATGTTTTTAACGCATTCATTAAATTTGTAATAATGCATCATTTTCGGCTCGTTATACATTATTAAGTTTTTAGGGTTGTGTGTGTGTGATTTGGATTTTTAACGTAGCTTTAACAATTTGCAGTCATATCGCTACGATGTTTGCAGTGTGGCAGTTTATAGTGATGTCTAGTACTGGAGCATCATGCCGCAGACATGTACCATGATGTCCCCCACCCAGTCACATTATCCTGATACAAGGCCGACCAGTCCTAGCACTAACCTCTTAATGCTGAGCGTCTAGCGAGGCAGCTGTTAGTACCATTTTTATAAGTCTTGGTATGACTCGGCCGGGGTTCGAACCCGCGACCTCCCGCATTCGAGGCGAACGCTATAACCACTAGGCCACCGGAGCGGTAGTTTTTAGGGTTTATCCATTTATAACTGAGATTGTAAACATTGGTTGGCTTTCTACCCAGCTCTGAATGCAAGAGATAAGTAGGTGTACCTTTCCTGAAAAAAGTTAGGCACCTGAAGAATTCGTTATGCATGTTAACAATTACATCAGTATTTTCAAACCCCAAAACTCGATAGAATATGCAAGTTACATATTTATTATTTCAATAGAAGATGCATGTTCTTGTTTTGATTTTCTTTTCCTGGTCAGCGCTTCGTTTTGTGGCAATGAGAATGAACGTTTTTTGGACGGGAAGAGTGGTGCAGACACCACGGTACTTAATTCATTGCATATGAAAAAGCATTTTCTCAAATTTTAATTTTAAACTTATCAGTTTGATTGGGAAACTAATCAAATGACATTGGTTTCTGTAAATTAATTTTCTAATGATTGACATACTCGTACAATGCGTGAAGATTGTTTTGGAACGAATCTGCATCATTCCTGAATATTACTATTTCTTCTGCATGTAATAAAAGCTATGACTTTGAAATATGTTGAAGAGTTAGAATCTATTCAATCTGTGTTAACTCCGGAACTTTATTTTGTTACAAGAAAGATTTTACATCATTAAAAAAGAACGAGAATGATACTGGTGAGAAATTTTCCCCTTGCCTAGCTCCACAGAAACGTTTTTCTTTCTTGTTTTTATATTTAAAAAAAACAACAGACTGATCTCTGGCAATCATCCCACATGACTACGTCTGGATACAAATGGTGAACGCTTCTAAAACAAATTTACCGTTTTCAATATTTCAGAGCAATTTCATCCATAGACCCGCCCGTCGAACCCAATCAAAAAGCCTTGCTAAAGTCGATACAAAACATAATTGTTTAAGCGATCAGAATTTCAGAAATTCTGTATATGCACATAGTGTAAATATAAATCCCTTTTCTGAGCATCCATTTAGCATCCGGATTATTTTTCGCAATGTAGATTGTTAAAACTAAGAAATTGATAGATACAAAATAATTTACCTAGACAGATTAAAATTGTCTTTATGTGATATCTTTCAGAATGTGCAGAATCCCGACCATGCTCGTAATAGGTTGCATGTTTCTCTCAAGTCAATAATCTTGAATTATTCCTGTAATGTGCATCAGCTTAAAACGAAACGCAAGGAGGCATTATAATATCTGAGGATTACTAAAGATATTCACTTAACTTTTTTATCATTTGACCGTGCCCCATTATTTGTCAGATATTTAGAGAATCGTACCATCTCTTCTTCCGTGACTAAGGAATTTAATATAAAATTATCCTTGTTCAAATCTACTTTAAATTCGTAATCGTGAGCATTTTTGGTTAAATTTTTAAATAATTCATTTAGTGCCTCTATTTTAATTGCTTGATTCATCACTTTTATTTCCTAAAATGTTGATTATCTTCCAAAAATATTTTTGGCGCTTGCTTTCAATTTTATTTTCAGTTTGACTTGTGTTGCTTCATTCAATATTTCTTCATGTAAAAATTATTCCTTGTTTATAACTTTTGTTTGCTCTTTGAAGACTTTTCGGTGAATGTGCCTCTTCCTAGCTAAATTTCTTATTGCACTTTGACACTGACATTCGAACCAGTGTTGATCTGATTTTGATTATTATTGTTATCATTACTTGTATCAGTATTATTTTTGAAACTTTTTTGGAATTTGTTCCGTTAATATTTTGTTGTGATCATTTGATCATACAATTTAGTTTTTTTAATTTCATTAGATTTAATACTGATGACAAAATTAATAAGCTTTTGTTCTTTCTATTTTGGCATCCCTAAAGATATAGTATTTTTCAGTGAGTACAATTTCAGATTCGCAGTGCGTCTGAATTTAAAAGAAGTTGTAAGTAATGAATGGCCGTTGCGTAGGTGGGTCAGCTCTGTTATAATGAAATTCTCAACGTGTATTGCAGCAAGAAATTATGCTGTTAAATAGTCAATCATATCAATACTTCAGATCTTGAACGCTCCTATTTGTTTTTGCCTTCACCGTGTCCACTGTTTAGGATTTTAAAAAATAGTAGTTAATTCAACATATTTCAATAAAGATATTAACTTCAATATGTATAGTAAAAATATGGCAAACTTCTATTTTCAGCAAGACCAAATTGCTGTTCATAGACGAAATATTACAAAAATCGAAAAGAAGTTTAAAAGTCAGACTGTCCATAGAGAAATTTATCAGCATTGATAACTCGTCTTTTGTATAAGCGCTCGAATAAAAATCTCTCCTAAGAAAGACATAACATTTTGTATCAAGCACATATTTGTCATTCATACTGAAAATTTCTTTAACTCCCTAGCAGAGTTAAAGATTCATACGAATTACAACACTGAAATATATGTAGTTTGTGTATGCGATAAAGATGCTGATTTATTTTGAGTCAGAATATGTGGTCTGTTTGTTTTAATCACAGTCACACTAAAAGAGTGTCGGCTTAGCCATATTGGTAAAAAGGATAATGAAACAGCAGATAAAGCAACCACATCTGCCGCACATTCACTCGTTTTCCAATTGGATGATTGCATATGTTGGCTTAAAATATTGTACATAACAGCATGTTCATCATACTTGGAAAAATATTTGAAATGAAAAGTCCACAAACATACTTAAAAAGCACCAAACACACTATCAGGGAAAGGCATCCCTTGTAAAGAATAAATCTCATAGGTGAAATGCATTTGTGCCGCTCACGTATCGGACACATACACTTGACTCATGCATACCTTCCAAAGGGTGATTCTCGACCAGAGTATATATTCTGTTCACTTTAAGTGGAACACATCTTTGAGTGTGCCGACTTCTACCATGTGAGACAGAAGTATTTTTCTAAATTCAGTTTGAACATAATGAGCTATAAATAGGTTGTTTTATTTTGGTTCGGGTTCATAATAATGAACATGTTTACAGTTTGGGGTAATTTTTCATTGGATGATTAAGTTGTGTTGTGTTGCGTCATAAATTAGATTGGATGTGTTGCGACATTTGACACATATTTTGAGGCTTTCTCGACGTAAAGAGATATGTATAAGGTGGAAGAATAGAACCGTTAATTCTTTCCTAATTCCTATATTACTGTCTTTATTTTATTTTTATCTGCAGAAGTAATTAATGTTGATTTTAGATTTAATTTCAGAGGAATCATTTATTTAAATTATTTATTGCAATTAAAAAGTGCTAATATTAATTTTTGGACTAAACACGATTCTAGAATTATTGTGAATTCATTCAAAGACAATGCCGCTGTGAAACATCAAGACTGTTGGAAATTCAGCACACTCAAGGATTTTGGTACATCAGCACATTCAAGACCAGGAATTTATTTGGAACACTATTTTTTGTACTTGTGATAGAACTTTTGGAATTAATTATGGATTTAATTCACAATGCTTTAAGTTCCTCTAAATAATTTTAGTTTATAACGTAGAGAATTCAAGCATATGCTAAGTGCAATAAACCTGTTGTTTTTGCTTCCTTTCTGTTAATCAGTATAGGACCATTGGGTCCTACTAGTACATAGTATTTGCATTTATTTGGAACTTTTTATCTTCATAAATATTTGTAATATTCATTTTTACATTTTTTGAACCATACCTTTTGTTGGCACTAAATGCTCTCGTTTGAACTGAGATACCTTAAAAAATTACTTCATATGTACATACTTGTAACAAAAACCATATCTCCAATTTTACGGACGTATTTCCGCTTTGTGTATTGATATGAAAGGTAGAAGTCCGGAATAATTACTATATCGTTATTATCTATTTTAGTTTTTCATTCTCACATGAAATATCGTAACTTTGGACAAGGTTACAGAAGTCAGGATACAACAACTTGAGTTTGAGTTTACAAACGTTGAGTGACCGATATTTAATTTTGTCGGGAGTAATGCATGTGCAAAGCCCTCTGTTGTTTTATATTTAATGTTCCTTATCTTGACCGTTACAAATGAGTTACCTTGAATATATAGACACTCACACAGGTCCTATGAATTGCTTGTGTTTACGGTGCCCGGTCAGGGGGTTATCTGTGGGTTGAGAATGTGTCGTTGATAAGATGCCGTCCGCATTATGAGTAATTGGGACAGTCACTCTATAAAATATATCTTAATTGTCTTGATTTGCTGAAAGATCGTAATCTGACAACTCAGTATCAAGTACTTCACTATTTTTAAGTCACTCTACAAACGTATATTTGTAGGCACTTCCCTCATAGAATTATTGGATTTAGGGTGATTTTCGGGTGATTTTCTTAAGGTACATTTATATCCACATTTAGTAATTTGCGCGCTTTAATAATCTCCTACGGATCATTCCGATTTACAGCAAATGTTGTACTCTTTTGGGGCTTAAAAGTGTTAGCAATTACGAGTTCAACATCTTGAAACTTAAAGTTCTGTCCTATATTTAAACTGACGGACTGGAACTTAATCGATTAAAATTGTGATGCCTACCAGCTCGATGCACTCGATGAACAACAAATTGGTTTTAAATTTAGTTCCAGTTTGTTAAGCAAACATTTGAAAATCTAACGAGGCGCAGTCAACGTTGATTCCATTGATATACACCTCAATATGAGGGTGTTACGCCTTTACGCGCCTTATTATAAACAAGAATGTTAATACGTTCTCTCTTTAGATTAAATACAGAACATTCGATATAGCAGAAAAGAAATTCCTTGTGTGTGTGTGTGTGTATATATATATATATATATATATATATATATATATATATATATATATATTGAAAAACAGAGGAAGGAATTCCACTTTGCACGTAAGTAACCAACTCAAAGAATATTCCTATATTCCTTAAGAATAATCCGCATCCGCATTGAGCAAGTAGTCATTCTTCTTTCTCAGTCGGATGCTTTCCTAATATCAACTATCGCATTTTCTCCACATTTGTTATGATTGTGTAGCTTCGGTCGTGTAACATAAGAGTTGTAGCATGACAATGAACTTCATGGTGGATCAATTATACCTTTCTAAAATGTTCAGGAGTGATTACAAAATCGTTGAATCTTGTTGGACATATATTTATAGCGTGATTTTCGCTCTATACCCGGCCGTAAATGACCCTTTTTCTACAACAATATACACTATTATTCATGACTGTGATTGTTGTTATTAAATTAAAACAAAATTATCCATCATGACAGCATAAGTGATTAATTTATATTCATTTTTGTGGAACGATATCAAGCCTAGTCGGCAAAATGAAAATAATTTACAACATGAAGTCAAAGCAAAGGGTTAGGATTACACAAAGACCTTAGAGGTTTCATTTTATAGAACAAGTTTTCTGTCTGGAATTTTCCAGCTTGTTATGCTTGAATTTGGCACTCAGCAGTTCAAGCTGAAAGTGAAACTATGGTTTCACAGAACTTTACTTGAGAGAAGTTTTGAGTCTTGTAATGGAGTTCATTCTCTCTTGCTCATTCTTCAAAATTTTCTTCAAATTAGATTTTATGGCCCTTACAGAGTAAAGAAGAAAATGAATGAGTTAAATTATAATAACTGTACTCTGATCTAAATAAATTAATGGAGTACTAGTATATTGTGAGAGATAGCAAAGTAAATGATCCAATTAATTTAGTTATACCTGTCCCAAGTCCAAATTTTACAATAATCAAACGCATTTCTTTACTTTACAACTCATACAAAGTACGCAAATATTCAAATATCCATGCTCTGATATATTTATACGTTCATAGTAACTAATCTTACATACTTTAACCTTTCCAAATTCACAATTCAAGCCTAAATTCTAAAATAACGCATTAATAAATGCACTAGTTTGCAACGAAGTAACCTAACAGCGAATTACAAAATTAATTCTGACTACAAGCTAACAGTCTACATAATGCCGCCTCGCATCTAATAATTCTCTACGTAAGCTCAAGCCCATTTCTCAAATACGAATGTAAATGAAACACTACAAAGGTAATTCTAATGCTAAACAATCCTAGTAAATAAGTATACATACTTCAAATAATTACAATTGTGATGCCGTAATATTCTGCAAAAATCGAGCAAATAACTTACTGACCTTTTCGAACCTTTGTCTTTCCTTAGAATCTACCTCTAAGTTTTGCCGTCAATTTACGAGTGGCTTCTTCTCGGGAATTCCTTCTTGATCTGCAATCCCTCAAGGCGAATACTAAATTTTCTCTTACGAGACCTGAAAGTATCATTCGGGTCTGAATTGTAATGACATCCGCTATCTCAGTTCCGCTTGGATATCGCTGTGAACCGATCCAATCAAACTTAGTGGACAATGTCCCTCTCGCAGTAGTAATAGAAAACCAGGTTTCTAGCTCAGAAACACCATTCCCCCTCCAAAACCCTTCTACGTTGACATTTTCTTCAGCTCCGATGGTGACTTTTACATGATAAAAATTTTTCTGACAAAATATGTTTTATCTGGGTAAGGGGGTCTCTGAGCTAGAAACACTTGTTTTCTATTACTACAATAACACCTATTCGTAATTCCAGAATGACTCATCGCGCTATTTCCAGAATGATTCATCACGGAATTTCCAGAACGTTCTGGAACATATATAACTCTGTCAGGTAAAAGATCGCTGAATTCCAGAATGACTCATCACGGAATTTCCAGACCATATATAACTCTGTTAGGTTAAAGATAGAGGAATTTCAGAATGATTCATCACGGAATTTCCAGAATAACGCTATAAAAAGCAGACAGAATTTTTCTTTGTGGTCATTTTGCAAGTGAATCTGTACGTGAGCAGGTAAGTAAAAGTATTGTTTGAGATCATTTTATTTCTAATGTTTAGACAAAATTTCATATCTTATCATCATATTTTTTATGATAATCTTTTTCGTACTTGCTAACTCTCATTGGCAGAATATTTGTTAGCATACTGTCAATAATACGGAACTCTCGTCTATATCATATGTTACACCTCGCAAATAAGATCTTATCTGATCAAGTAATTTTTTGTAAGTGATACTTGCTGTTTTACAAGCAATTTTGTTAGTCTCAAGTCGAGGTTCAATTTTTTTTACACACCGTTGAAAGAGAAACACCAACACCTGATATTATTAACAAAAACGAATTTAATGATGCGCCACTCGAAACTATACCAGAGCTCGTCATCAGCAGTGGCAAATATGATATTACTCGAGGTATTCTACTGTAATACTTGTAACATTGTTTTACACACCAAAGGTTTTTATGATGAAATTTGTAATATTGCATTAGTGCGTCAACATCTTGTTTTGGAATTTCTTCTGAAATATGATTGAAATCGATTATCTGTTTTTTCATTATACAGTATTTTATACAATATTAAAAACTCTAACACCAACAATCGAATCAAGAAACTCTCGGAACTTATTATTGTTAGGATCAGCTATAACATATCTGTACTTGTCATAAACATCTGACGAAGTATCATCATATCGTTTATCTGTTAGGACCTCATTTTTTCTTTTAAAAAGCGTAGGAATCAAATGTGTTTTCTACTTCACGTTCATACAAGTCTGTTTTATTTACCAAATTACCGTATTCTCCTTCTGTTTCATCAATAAACTCTAGTACCAAACTTATTTGATCCAACGTAAAATGTTTGAGAACAAGATGTTGTCTGATGATTGCGTATGCGACTATAAAATTTATTAGCATTACTTTTCGTAGTCTGTCTTGTTCAATTGTGGGAAGACCAATAACAGAAGCTACTTTTTACATTAATTTTTCGTATGGTGTCGTGAGTATTTTCTTGATTCTAATGTAATAATTTCGCAATGATAATTGTCTAGAGCGATGGAAGAGGAAAATCATTTTTTTTACTGATGTCGTAGTAAGAATCAATTTTTTCTTCCAACTGTGTTAGTTTGATTTGTTCAAAAACATTTTCTCGCTCAACATGATCGAGATTATCAATTTCATCGTTAAAGTCTTTGATTATCTCTAGAGATTTACTAACAATAAACAGATCAAATTCTTGTTTTTTACGTATCATTGGTAGAATTGCGTTTGAGTATAATTTTAAGATTAACTCCGTATCCACTGCCATGCCAACGATTTTGTCTAGGGTTTCTTTGCCGTGGTAGTACATAGCAAGATGTTTAAAAATATGTCATTTTGAAAAACTATTGTATAACTCCTTGTTTCTTTTTGTTTTTATTATTTTAGTTCCCGCTAGTTCGTCGAGAATATTATGATTATTTTTTTATTCCTCTTTCTTCCAGAGTTTTGTCACCATAAGCTCGTTTTTTTTATTAGATTTGATTGTATTACTAATTCTATATTTTTCTTTGTCAAGCACGAGCAATATTTCTTAAAAATAGTTTCAACTTGTTTTTGCTCTTCTAGGCAATCATCAGGGTGACAATATCTGCTTATAATATCAAAGTTTCTTATTGCTTCTTTTTAATTGTGGTCCTCGCATATACATAACGCGAATAAAATTATTCGCATCTTCTGGAAGCTGGACGTCAAATGTTTCAATGATAAGACGTCTCATACTTATGATTTTATTCAATGCTTGTGTTTCGTCGCTACCATCATCTGTTTTTAAATCACCTTGATAGCTTTTTAAAATATTATCATAAAATTCTCTTGCAACGATTGTAATTGGTGGTCCTGACAGTTATTTTACAACGTTAGATTAAATTTGATCGTCAAGTGTATATATTTGAAACGCTGTCAATCCTGGAAATGGGATTTCAGTTTGATAACATAAACTCGGAAATATAAATACTAGTTAACGGTATTTTCTGTCGGAATTGTAAAATATTTTGTTGTTGAAATATACGTGTTCTCTGCACTATATAATGCTTTCCAGCTGATATCATCGTTTGATCCTTCCAATCGCCAATTATGAATTCGACCAACACCAGAGTTTAACCGACCGCGCAAATGAAATCGCCAAATAGCAACTGCAACGGGACCTTTGATTTTAATCCCAAAGTCTTTGATTTCTCCATTAGTAGTCCATTCTTGTCTATCAGAGAAAGCGTGATGATAATTTTCAGGATAATATGATGATGCGCTTAACTCAAACCCATCTCGGTTATCAGTTGCCTTAAAAAGTGTTGGAATATACACAACATTGTTTTTGGTTCGTTTTATACTACCGTTAAACACACTGTCAACGTACGCTTTATTTGTCAGATCAATAGGGTTAACTGGAACGTATAACGTTGTTATTTTGCTATTTTTCATATTTATGTTACCTGACATTGGTCCACCGGATTGTTTAAAATACGAGGCCAATGCTCCTTTTAACTGAGCAAAACTAATGACATCAGTATCATCAGCTGGAGATGAGGTTGTTGGTAATCCAGTTATTTTTGAGTTATTGCTCATTACAAGGTTACCTGTCATTGTGTCGCCAGCTTTATCGAGCTTGTTATCGTCAACGGATTTTAGTTGCGTATAACTTACCGCTTGTGTGCTATCAACATTTGCTGGTGGATACTCTGTTTCCAACCCAATAATTTTTTTACTTCACATGTTAATAATACCTGTAACAGTTCCACCAGTTTTATCAAGCTTGTTATCATCAACGTATTTTAACTGTAAATAACTTACCGCTTGTGTTTGATTTAAGTTTGCTGGCGGATACGCGATTTCTAAATTTATTATTTTTTTTCCTGACATATCTAAGTTACCGCTTAAAATTCCTCCTGTCAGTGATAGTTTATTATTGTCGATCGCTTTTAGTTGTGCATAACTAACAGTTTGTGTATTAACAACATTAATTGGCGGATAATTTGTTTCGAAACCTAGAACAGGTTGATTTGACATAAATAGGGTACCTGTCATTGTATCGCCGGTTTTTTTGACTAGCGATGACGTGTCAGTTATTGTTGGTTCGTCAGCGGAAACAGATCCCGTAAGTGCTGTTCCAAACTTTGTGTAATAACTCATATTATGTAAATTATATAACATAAAATTATATAACAACAATGGCGAAATCAACGATATTAAATTTTGACATCGAACGATTAATCAAACATGAACATAATAACGAACTTCCAGATTGTCATTATCTTATTATTGGTTGTACAGGCTCTGGTAAAACAAATTTATTATTAAATCTCTTACTCAGCGATAACTTTAATTATGATAAGGTATATATTTACACAATTAATCCGCAACAAGACAAATACAAATTATTGAGCGAGTACAACGATAAACTTCGTGATAAGCTTGACGCTGGCGATGATATATTTTTAATAAAACAACCAGAGGAATTAATCCCTGTCAACGAACTTGATTCATCCGAGCATAAAATAGTTGTATTTGACGATATTCCGCTAAACAACGAGGAGATGAACAAGATTAAATCATACTTTTCACTATCGCGTAACAAAAGATGTAATTCGATTATCTTGCGCAAGGATTTTACAACGTTGACAGATTTATTAGGCGAAATACGGGATGTTTTATATTATTTCCTGGACTAGATAATGTTGATGTGAGAGATATTGCAAACGAGCAATGTGGTGATGTAACAAAAGATAAATTTATTGAATTATATATCAAGCAACCAAAGACAAATACAATTTCTTTTTATTTGATAAACTAGCGCGTGATCGAGCTAAAATGTTACGTTGTTGTATTGACACATTTCTCTAGACGAATTTTATATCGCGTATAAAAATAAATAATGGATTATCATCAAAAAAATGAATTATTGAAGAAACTTGCAGCATCTCAAGTTGCTTTTAAGAAAAGGGAGGAAGAAGCTCGTCGAGGACAACGTGTTGCAGAAAAAGAAACCACCAAACTTTTTAAACCTATTACTGAAGCAGTACTCGGTAAGCAATCAGAAATATCAGCATTGTCTCCGGAAGAACTAGAAAAAATGAAAGAAAAAGGGTTGCTAGGTTTACTCGGAGAAAGATCAAAAGAGGAAACTAAAAAAATTGTAGAGGAAGTTGTGAGTACAATTGCTGATCCTGTTGCACGACAGGCTGAATTTGACAGATTAATAAACAACCCTCTTGCGCTACAACATGCTATTGCAGGACTGACAGTTAGGCCAGCTGAGTTATGAAGGTTGATACAAAATTTATCAGAGCAAACTAAGGAATTAGCTGAGCAACAAAAAATGATGACTGAATCTACCGTGGAAATAATGCCTATCAAAAATCAGATAAGATTTTATAGAAAAAATGCACGTGATAAAATACTAGACGAAGAGTATGATAATTTTATTAGTAGTTATAATATTGGAGACACTGATAAAATTCGAGGTTGGTCAGATGAAAAATACCAAAATTTGATTAAAAAAAAATTAATAAAGATTGTAGAAACTGGGTTAGATGCTGATGAAAAATTAAAATATTTAACAAAAAATGAAGATTTTTTAAGAGAACTTGATGTTATAAGAAACGGATTTATTGCTGAGGTTTTACATACGACAGCAAAACAGTACAAAGCCAGAAAAAAAGATTATCCCAAAGGTTGGACATTTAAAAGATTATTTGATAAGTACGAAAGACAACGAGATAGAATATTACCAGATGAAACCATTAGATCTGGCGTTAAAGTTTTTACATCAAACGCAGAAATGGTTGACCGACTTATCTTATTAATATCATCAAAAGAAGCAGGTAATGAAAGCACTGATATCGACAACGAAATTATTGATATATTAGATAATCTTAGATCGAGTGGATTACGTGGATTACTAACATCATCCGAATACAAAATATTACATGGCGATCTTACAACATTGATATAATGTCAACGACATTATTGCTCAACTCGTCACAAACAACGAGTGACAGCGCAAACTTTTCTATCTATTATGATCCGCCAATAATACTAGATCCGAATAAACAATACGAAATCGGATTGATTTCTGCTACGGTATGGCATTCTATGGCAAATGTAAAATTAAACGTCAATCACGACTTTATACTTAATTCTGGTGCTTGGGTATCAGTCAAAATACCACAGGGGGCGTATAATGTAACTGATCTCAGCAAACCAATAAGAGAGTTGATAACAAAATACACTGCCACAGACACTTTTGAATTAACCCCAAACTATAATACGCAACGAGCCAGAATCACATTAAAAATAATTTGATAATCGATTTTTCACCAGCGACTAGTATAGCATCGTTCCTAGGATTTAAAAACCAACAATACGGCAGTTACAGAACAAAGTGTATCGTATGACGGAGATTTACCGGTTAACATAACAGAAGTAAATACAATATTGATTAATTGCTCTATTGCAGCAGTCTTATTCAGCTTTAGGAAGTCATGGTCAAACAATCTATAGTTTTTCGCCAGATGTTCCGCCTGGTTCAATGATGCAAATTACTCCTCGACAAATAATATACTATCCGATTACTCCTGAAAATCAAGTACCTAGTATAACAATGCAACTAACAGATCAATCAGGCCGACAAATAGATCTTAACAATGAAATTGTCACGTATTATTTACACTTACGCGCACAATAGCGTAGCTATCGCACATAAATTTTATAGGTCAGTATTGAATAACAAGATGAGACAAAGAAACATTTATCGAAGAACTATTGTAGGGGGATTTTTTGGAAATATATTTACAAAAATAGCTGAATTTTTACCAGGAGTTAGTACAGTAGCACCAGTTGCAATTGATGCCGGTAAAGCTTTTGCGACGGGGGCAGCTAGTGCAGCAGGTACTGCAGTAGGACAAAAGATCGCTGATAAAATTAAAGGCAACACTAACGGTGTTGCACCTTCCGCAATGCCATCAGCATCGGAAATAAAACTAGCAATATCAGATATTTCACCAACAGCGGAAACATAACGAGCTATGATAGCTACCACAAAAAAAAATTACTGTCGCCACGCGGTGAGGAGGTGGTGCGTAAGCTAGTAAATAAAACAAGACGAAAATTAGGTTTACCTCAGATCTGACATTACAATTTTGTGTAACGATTATAAAATAAAAAATGTCAGTTAAAAATTATCTTGATTTTGGCGAGGAATATGATACAGACAATACAGCAACAGAATTCGAGTATATTGAATACCTCGACGAGAACTCAAACGAACAAGATAGACCTGGTCTGCGAATTTTTAATACCAGAGACGAAGATGTGTTTTATTGCCGCACAAGGCTATGCTGGAAGTTCGTGGTAGGATATTAACAGCAGCTAATGGTAATATTGCAGATGGAACAAAAATTGCGCTTGTAAATAATGGCTGGAGTTTGTTTAAAAGTGCACGATATCAACTAGCAAATCAAACCGTGGAGGATATTGCGGACTGGTTACCGGTTGCCAGTACAATATTAAATATTGTTTTGTTTAGCGATGATTATTCGAGATCAATTGCAACAAATAGGACGTGGTTCAAGGACACATGATTAGGACAAGCTGTTGGAAATGAATTTCGTACTGGTGCTGGTGTTTATGACGCAGATAATAATAACTTAATTGAAAATCCTGCTAATAATAATGCAGCTACAATAGGGGACTCAATAAGATTAGCAGTTACGAATATACGACAACAACGCTATAGCGAGAGATATGCCAAACGAAAAGCGCTTTCAGCGGGATCACAACAAATAATAATGATGTTACATTTAAGCACAATATTTGGATTTTGTCACGACTACCATAAAGTATTTCGAGGGTTGAAACACACACTTATGTTAGATCGGGCAGACCAAAATAATTGTCTTATTCGGGCTGGTGGAGATGATCGCAAATTTGTGATTACGAAATTAGCGCTGTGGATGCCTCGAATTGTTCCATCAATAGCTAGGTTAGCAGAACTTAACACAACGTTAGAGGCTTTTACCAAAAAGATTTATTTTCTTCAGAATAAAATATATAAAACAACTGTTCCTAACGCAATCGATTACACGTGGAGTATTACAGCTACTTCGAGCGAACAATTACCAAGGTGTGTATTCCTTGTCTTTCAAGAAACAGCACGACTTGGTAGCCAACTACAAAATAACTCTGTTATTGATAACGCTGACGTCAGAAGAATATTTGTCAGAATAAACTCTAAACAATACCCAGAACGAGCGATTGAATGTAATTTCACAGCAGGCGCTGATAAAAATGTTACTAGAGAGTATATGTACCTGATGGAAGCGATTCAAAAATATCAGGACGCTGACAGCGGATCACAGATTAATATTGAAGAATTTCGTACTCTTTATCCGATCCAAAACACTCCGATCGAATGATTAATTCAACCGCAGAAATAGAAGTAACTTGGACACTTGGAGGAGTTCCACCGTCTCCTCTAAACGTATTTGCGCTTGTGTCTAGCGATCGGTTTTTGACGATTGACTCTGTAAAAGGTAGGATGACTGTACAAGTTTAATCTAACAACCAGGTATAAAATGAAAACGGAATGCACAGCTAGAGAAATATACCTAACACCCGATCAAATTAAAAAATTATCAGCGGTGGTTGCTAAACGTAAGTCTGTTTCTCTAATGATAAAGTCTATAGGGACTGACTGCACCGCCGCTGTGAAAGTAATGTTAACTCAACAGCAAATGAATAAACTCGATAAGAGAAAACCGTTTGTTCTCAAACTATCTGTTGCGCAAATAACAGCGATGGCAAAACACGGCGGATTTTTGGGCCAGATTTTCTGTAATAGCTAGCGCAATACCAAAGATTCAACCGGTATTAGAACTTCTGAATTTGGCAAATGTGTCAACTCTCTGCAACGAAAGGATGAAAACCATGGCACTTGAAGTTCTCAGTTTTAAACAATGTCGAACCTACTTAAGTGAACTGATGGTTTTAATAATTCGTTTTAATCTTTTAGGTATGCAAACACCATGGAGATTTCAAATACAAAAAGATCTGGGTATGAGATGCAATCTTTTTGGCATGAAGCAGCAAAACTCAGGAATCTCTCCCAAACAATTTTAGAACAACCGCATGTTTTAATAATTTTAAACTAGACTTAAAAATGTTGCCTGTGAACGATATATTCAAATGTTTTGTGTAAACGTAAGGAAAGGGGATGGTACTATGCGTCTAGAATCTGCTGCATGTGTAGTGTTTTAGTTTTTAGTCCTGCATATTTGCTTATAGGTTTTAATTGTGTCCACTTTGGTCTATGTTGATTACAGTTAGATGTATCCGGGTTTAGAGCCACATTTTAGATGTGTAGTTGTTATTAAGCTCTGGTGCGTATGGATTTAGTTGAACGTCGGTGGTTTTGTTTGCACCTCTCAGCTGCGTTTAATTCCTGAGTATTGTGCTTAGATATGTTTTCCTAGTTATGATTCTAGTTGTTCTTAATTGCTGTGTCTTGTCATATTGATGTTACCATTGTATTTGACATTAGCCTGGTGTATGCTTTAGGTATGTACGTAATCCTCGTTGTACGTGTACATTTGTAGGACTAGATCAGAAGCGTGTATTTGATAACACTTATACATGTACACTTTAACTCTACAAGTAATTTTAGATTAGAATCTGTTCTTGTAAACTTGGAGACTTCACATAGGAACTGAATCTTTTTGTCTATATTAAAGGTGTTTACTAACAAGTTACATATGTATGTATGTATGTATGTATGTATGTATGTATGTATGTATGCATGTATGTATGTAATTATGTATGTATGTACGCATGCATGCATGCATGTATATGTATGTATGTATGTATGTATGTATGTATGTATGTACGTATGTTAAGCGTAGTTGTATTTGCACGGTTTATATTCGGAATAATGGTTCCAATAAGCTAATGTTACTTTTTCTGTTTGTTACATATATTATATAATTGTGTGAGCACCAGGATAGGTATTTGTCAGGAGGCTGTTTTTAACTCTGTTCTGTAGACGGACAGAAACACCACCACCCTCAAATCTGTATCTAACTTTTGGCAGAACAAGTTAGAGATTAGTGCACTTCATTTGGCCTCATAGAGGTCTATACAAATACAGACGTTTACTAACTTTCACCTGGAAGTGACCCGATCAAGAACAAGTCGTTATCCGGTCATTAAGTTGTATCAAAGGCAAATAAAGTCTAGGCAGAAATTTGTAATTTGTCACTATGTCTCTTTTTTACCGACCAAGTGTTTCGTTGTGTTCACATATACTAATCTGTACATCTAAATTATAGAATGTGCACTCTTAACACAGTTTTTTTATTATTTAAATGAAGACCGGTCGCCATTAGGCAAATCCTTGTCATTTAATGTGTGATGTGATTTTTACAGGAATTGATAATTTCGCCCTGATTCGATCAACAGTTACAGAGATTTCGGAACTTAAATGTATCTGCCAAGAAATTTTCCTTCGAGTAATTTCTTACTTCGCCAGTTTATGTGTCTTCAGACTTCATGAGTTACGCTGCTTTCAAAACCGATCACTTCCATTTCCTCTTTATGGTTTGCGGACTACATGCAAGAACCACTTACCTCCGAAATGGAGATTTACAACGTGCAAGAACTACTCACCTCCGAAAGTTTTCCGATGACAACTGGAATTTTAGTTTTGCGAAAGCATATGTTAATATATGTTTAAGATTAATTTTGCTTTGTTCAAATTACAATCAAGATCTATATTGGATTGACATTAGCAAGTTATCAGAACAAACTAAATTAAGGGGTCAAGTGTTAAGAACTATTTTGTTAGGCTGTTGACGTACATTCCTGTCAGCCGTACTGGTACGAGTGTGGACACTACGCAGTCTGCCAAACAGCACTGACCCTTTCATAGAGGCGATGGTGCAGAGTGCAGTAACTTTAGACCAAGTAAAAACCACTTAGGGAAGACTGCATTTTAAAAGGCTTTTACACAAAACGGATGGTTTATTTCAGGATCAGAAGTGACATTAGCATTATGGCCAAAACCTGATCTTTCTAGTTACCCCCCCCCCCAGATGCGTAGGTACTATACGTCAAGAGGCATCTTTGTTTGTTTTCGTTACTTTGCATACCTGAGATCTAAGACTGTTTCAACATTAATTTTCTCAAGAAAGGAAAGCATTTTAACGTCTATACTACATTATGAGAAAAGTTCTCAAATCGCATCCTAGCAAGTTAGGAGTTGACAACGAACACAACAATAACAAATCCCCCCAACCTCTCTCTCTCTCTCTCTCTCAAACACGTACGCAAAATCCGATAAATAACACCACAACCCTTTTCGTAACGATTCTGAGTTAGAGTTTGATTTATTGGACTAAAACACACACAAAAGCACACACCTACAAACTCGGAAGCAGTCACTCACTTATTAAAACATATGAGATCATCATTGATATCATATTTATCCACTAGTGTTTTATTTTCACATTAGACATATCAAGCATATATTTATTGTCTCTAATCACGCAAATAAAATAAGAGAAGAGACGTATACAACACGTTTTTGCTATATATTTTTAAAAAAATCCTTTTTCTATGTGATGAATTCCCAAACACGGAAGAATTTTACTCAGTAAGAAAATTCCCTCTTGCTGTGCTGAAGGACTCTAAATTAGCGACGATGGGTAAATTCTTCTAAGCTACCTGCGCGCAAACAAAAAGATAAACTTAAGGACAAATTAAGAAAGTTTTATAAGTCAGACCGAACACAATCTTTGAAAGTTTTTAATAGTACTGCTCTAGAATACTTAAAAGTACTTGTTATCTTTAATGCTCACAAATCTGTTTAAACTCACAATACTGTTTAAGCTCACGATAATGCGATTCTTCCAGCTATCGAAACAGATATATATCCTGTATTGAATGGAGAAAAAAGATTAATGTTAAAAATATCGTTGCAGTCATAAATAAAATACAAAGTTTCCAAAGGCTGAGTTCATCTACAGACGTATCAAATTTTGCTCTGTGTATGCAAGTCGGCATTTTGTTCTCCCCAAAAGCTGACCCCTTTAGTACTACATTCCTACGGCCTGTACTACTCAATAATAGTTTTGCATTAATTATATGTTATGGAAGGATGAGTACCTGACTTAGTAGACGTCAGGATGATATTATATTTATTATTTTAATCAATACTTTTAAAATAAAATAACGGATGGAAGCGGTGTCAACCATTCTAAACTTAGCAATAGAGTAGGTGAGTAGATCTACTCATAAGTTTGGTTCTTTGCCCATCTTTCTATTCTCTTAGCTGTTTCTGTCATTCTTTTCATTTCCCATTATCTAGAAGAAGTGGGTTTTTTAAAAAAAATCAAACGTACCCCGCTGGCAAGAACAGTGGGCATCATTCACTTACCCCGGTTCATCATCCTAATGGAGTCCGGTTTATCACTTTTTTGCTGACACTTATGGCACTGAGCCAAAAACTGATTCACATTTTCGCAGTGCTTAAAATAGTTTCACATCATAAAGGAAGCCTTCACTAACATATTAGTATCCTTGCTGTCTTGATTTAAGCGTGATTTCAAAAACGTTTAAAGTAATTTTATTAATAACTACGGGGCAAATCCTTTGATGTCGTAGTACGCGTGTACCCAAACGTCGCCATCTGCATGTTAGGCGTAGTAACAGATGTTATAATCTGACTATACCTCCCCGTTTGTTTGTACCCCACTATCGATTTCAATAACAGTAATCTTTGATGTGATAAAAAGTGCGCAGAACTTAGTCAATTCATTCATTGATTTTTAATTTCTAACCTGAATGTGACCAGAGCGTCCCTAACACTTGCTTTCTCTGCGTCTTTCATGCTTAACGGACTTTCCATACTAACACGGCGCCATGATGCGTACGCTATGGGCATGTTGATTTCCCCAGACAACATTATGACGTAGTTCATCCTATTCGGTAACTGCCGGATAATTCCGTAAATTATCATAATGTTGAGATTTTAGAGTTATATCCTTTGCACACATGTACAAAGAAATTACACCTCTTGTTAACTCCACGTGAAAGGCAAATTTATAATTGTCATTCTTTTCCTTTGCTTGATTCGACATTGTAAATATCGGAAGCAGACGACATAGTATTTCCCTCCTACGTACATAATGTGTCGTCGTGCAAACACCCCTTCGCTGAAAATCGACTTGTCCAGGAACTGGAAATGGATCTCGAGCATGGCCGTCGTTTATATTTAAAACATCCGTTAAGCATGAAATGGGCAGACGATGACGGTATTAGGCCCCCCCCCCCCCGGTCACAGTCAGGTTAGAAATTATACATCAATGAATGAACTGAGTAAATTCTGTGCATTTCTGATCTAATTTATACTTTTCGTTATTGAAATCGGCAGGGGAGTACAAACAAACGCGGAGGTATAGTCAGACTATAGGACTTGCGATGTTGGAGTGGCTACACCTCACTTAGCGAATCGTCGAGCAAGGCGAAGCTGTATGGATGTGCATGAAGGAGCTAGTTACGAAAACAAAAAATTAAAAAAACAAACAAGAGCTGTAATATTAACTGTTTTATCATAATGCATAATTTTACGGCTTAATGCTATTCCGTCTACATTACATTGTGTGATGTCACTTCATGCAAGTTCACATCTGCGTTCTATATTTTCCCAAAGGGTGCATCATTTTGCTTGACACGTGATTAATGGATTAGAAAAACGGAAGCATTCTGTAAAGTTGAAGTTTTTATGTGATGGTCAAAAAGAACGGAGCATCGTTTTGGGATGGTTACTAGGTTTGGTTACATATAAAAGAAGAAATGTCAGTCTCCGGTATTTTAGCTGGCGTAGTGCATGGACATTGAAAGAAAAGCCAAACGGCCAGATTTCAAATAGAAGATTACATATTTTTTTTTTTTTTTTTAAAATTAAATGCACCGCATCGTCAACATTAGAAGGAGGTGGGGGAATAAATATCGTATGTATAATTGCTATGTAGAAATGTAAATGTATATCATTATCATAACAGGAAAATAGGTTTATATTGCATAACATTCATAGAACAAGTCAGCTGTCAAATGATACATCTCTCTGTCAACCTTTTCCTTGAACAGCCAAAGATTTAACACATAATTATGTATTGCTGTTTGTATGTCTTTCAGTCCATGGAGAAATCAACAAATTGTCAAACAGTAACTGAACAAAAATATACAATAGTTGTAAAGCAATATTAAAGAAACCATTGATTGAAATACACAGCTACTTTTGTTTCAGTGAATGTTTGAATTTGTTCCGATGCCGTTTGATGTCAATTTACACACTTCGGACAATATATTTGGATAATCTCAGCTCTGTTTTACACCTGAGAAACAGGCTCAAAGAATATTCATAGAACAAAATCATAATATTACGCTAAAGAACAATATTGTTTCTGGTTTCCTCGTACAATTAGGACTAAAACAAACCCCAGCTTTTGCTTCCGGTTTCCCGACCGACCCTACTTTTGGCTTGCCGATCCTATAGAATTTTCCGACGGTAAACAAATGGAATTTAATAATAAGAATTCGGGATTTTCATAATATCGTAACCAGTCTGAATTTTGTTTCGTTCCTAGCAGCATTAGATATCACATTCATTACGACGCTTACTATTCCTCTCAATTTTTTAAGTGACCAATTGATACAGAGTGGTAAGTATGATTTAATAATGGTTATCATTGTGCGTTGATCGCTAATTTTCCTCATCATCAGATATATAATAAGTAATACCAGATAAACGCAAATTATTTAATAAATTATGCGGAAGGTGCATATCTAACTATGCATTAACATCGTGTCATTGAGCAGTAATTACAGGGTCTTCCCTCAGATGAATAAATTAGGTCATGCAACCTTGATTCATTTTCAATAAAAGGCGGGTGGAGCGGGTAATAAGAAAACGATCTTATTCCGACCAAGCAATCCAGTTTTCATTAAACATGAAACCGGAGACAGCCTAATACTTTAACTTATACTAGAGGTCTGGTACTGTTTTGTTGTAATATAAAATCTGAAGTTTGCAAAACTTTTCTCATTGCTAAATATTTATTTTAACTTGATATTGGTGAGGCTATTAGAAGAAACATTTGCACTTGAAAGTCTACCGATACTAATACTGAGTCAGTTATTAAATACTGATAAGATACGCAGGGGATAGATATGGAGAAAGAAAGACGCAAGGAGGTAACTCTAACAGCAACAACAAAACTAACAACATCAAAATGAAGAAAAAAAAAAAGGATTCAAACGACACTGCCCATGACTTTCTTGTGAATGCTGCGAGTATACAGTGTGTAAAAGGATTTTGAATTTATGAATACTGAGCAGCACATTTATTACTTGTCTTCCAGGAGAACATAATTCTCGTTCCATTTTAGGGGAGGTATTGCGTGTTTGAAAGAAACTGGCTGGCATACTCTTTGTATATTCTTCGCAAATCGTATTTGCAATCAAAATGATATGTGAAGTGTCTGTAACTAGAAGGTGCAGTCCTTATCAACAAGTTATTTTCAAGTTATATTGCAACACTTCTTGCTGATGACATACAATTGGTATGTTTTAAGACCAAAACTTAAATTATTTGTAAATGAAAATGTTAGCATTGCTGTATGGAAATTTCAGCAATAATAAACAAAGTATTTTACTTCTGATAAATGTGTTTAAGGACAATATTATTGTATTCTGGATATTTCTATTTATTTATACCTTACAATGCTTTACCTCCGAAGCCAAACTGAATTTAGAAGACTAGTTGGTTCTTGGGAGTATCAAATATGACAGCTTTTGCTGACTCTTGTCACATGACAGTATTTGCTGATTCTTGTCACAAGAATGTATTTTATGCTTTAGTAAATATTTACCAGTTGTCTACATAAATGGTAATCTGCAAAACATTCTGTATGGTACTGCATGAAACTTGTAAACATCTACTAGTGTAATATTTTGTACATGGGCGGTAAACATGAAAATGGAACTACATGAAACTATTATCACTATTTCTATTTAATATTGTGTAGATGGATGGTAAACCACAAATCAGGCAGCATGACTTTCCGTTAAATGTTGTGTACGTGGATGGTAGACTACAAAACAGGCAGCGTGAATTTCCTTTTAATGTTGTGTACGTGGATGGTAAGCCACAAATTTGGCAGCATGAACTTTTTTAAAATGTTGTTTAGGTGGATGACGGACTACAACAAAGGCAGCGTGAATTTCCGTTAAATGTCGTGTACGTGGATGGTAAACCATAAATTTGGCAGCATGAATTTCCGTTTAATATTGTGTACGTGGATGGTAAACCACAAATCAGGCAACATGGATTATTTTAAAATGTGGTGTAGGTGGATGGCAGACTACAAAGCAGGCAGCAAGAAGCTAACATCACTGAGTGTTATGTTATACTATGATACTGGATCTGTAACGCCATTAAAACAAAGAAAATAAAATCCAGCAAACTTTCTAACTTTCTAACAAACAGTAAAAGTACTAGCATCAAACCTGAATTGTTGAGATTCTTTTTTTTTTAAATTGCCCTTCCATAACTGACAGAAGCGTATAGGGTTGTCATTATCCGTCTGTACGCCCATCCAATTTATAAGATTTGCATTGAGGTCAGTTTCTGAAGCAGTGTTGGTCACTGAATCAATTTCGCTTGATTTATGCACGTATCTTAACGAGTACAACTATACTGAGTTAAACATAGATCACTGTTCATATATTTTATACTAGTGACTTCGGTTATGTTTTTTTATTAGGCCAGTTTCTCAGATATTGATTGTTTTAGAAACATGTAGCTTTGCTTACGATATGTTTTGAGAACAACGCCATATTCTTAAACACAGGTCACTTTGAACTATAATGCATGCCTCATTGACCAGTCCAACTATGCACCAGGTCATCTTCTGCAGGATTGGTTATTGCACAGTACTGCATTTGTGTATATGGGAGTGTCTTGATAAGTACAACACCATTCCTCCAAAAATAAAAAATAAAATAATTTCTTACGTACAAAATGGAGCCTTTCGGTTCTTTTTGTTTATTTTGTTTTTGGGGTTTTCTTTAAGATAGTTCTGGAATGTTTATTTTATGTCAAAACTTTTTTTCACATGTTTAAATGATACTTTAAAACTGTTGTATATATCATTGAACGGCTTTTTGAAAATAAAATTCATAGAGTCATTAAAACAAAGAAGCGAAATACTTCCATCAGTAACTTTTTTTTCCTTTATCCTGCTTTGAAACTGTTACATAATTCATTGTCCCTTTAAAATCTGATAATTTGTTATGATAGATGATAGCTAGATAGATATGAAAAGAGCATGCACATCAGCTATGTGCCAAAATTATGCAGTTCAGAAAAAAGCTGACGGAGAGTTAAATAACTGTACAGCTGACATGTTTGACATGTTCAATGAACTTTGTACAGTGTATGCGCAATTACTTGATATTAAAATGAAGTAAATTTCGGTTAGGTACATACTAATTAAACATTAAATATTTTATGGCTTCAGTGTTTACGATGCCGATTAATAATATTATTTTATATGCTATATGCTATGTAGAATCTGCTTAATTGATCTTATAGGAATGTCCATGCACTACGTTAACCAAAATACCGATAATATTTTTTCTTTTGTATATAAAACAACAAAGAATCGGTCCTGACTAGACACTCTTTCGGACCATTTTATTAGAAAACATTCACTTAAAGTTTCTAAAAAAGACTTTTTTAATATCCTTTCTTAGACTATGGGCCATGTTTGAAACAGCAGATACTCCATTTGGAGGAATATTTTTGAACGCAGCTGTGAACCTATATACAGTAAGAGTGACACCTTCCTCCTGTTATATAATGAGATAATATAAAACCCATACGTAACTGACTCCATTATGTGATTTGATAATGACAGCTGACAAAGGTATAGCCGAGGATATTTTATATCTTGCTCCTCCAGACACATCCGTACAGCTTCGCTGAGAAATGCCCGCAGGCAAGACGGTTTATAGCTGTGCTCGCTCCTTTTTGTGATTCACTAAACGTGTTAACTGATGGGTTTGTCTTCCGGAGTCATTAGGTTGCTTTTATTGGTCTTGGTTGGGCATCAGCTTACACAGATGAATGATTTCTTCCGAGTCTTAAATCATCTTAATTTTGGCGCGTTGTCATACAAGCAGATTCCGAAGGAACACATGCTGCACTTTTGCAAGAGAGGTAAGACTTCCATGAGCATGAAACTACTTGGTGGTAATTGTAGCGACTGTGATTTCAGTGGTCAGGAGTAATACTGAGCCTTCTTGTTAGTAGTACCAAATTAATAGTTTTGTGTCCACAGTAACGTAGTGAGTTAGCATGCTGACTAGTTTTATGTATTTACGTATAAGAACTATGCTTTTCCTCTCGATTATAGTGTTATATGTTTAGAACACAGCTTTGGAAACTGATGTCTATTGCAGTTTTTAACTTGTTATAACTTTGCATAGCACAGATCATGATCGGCCGTTCCATAAAGTACCGGTGTGTGATAGAAAAGAACTGGATCTATGATTTTTTGACATGTGTATGTTGTACGCAGATAAGTCAGAAAATTGCAAGCAGCGGTGGCGATCATAGCCTCACACTATAATCCAAAGTAACGTCTCAAGTTAGCAACATATCGAATTGGAGGTATTTTTCTAGTCTCAGATGTGTGTACAGGATTACTTAATAACTAACTGAGTTTATTTTGTCTGGCAGTTAGCAATTGTTCAGTAGATTTCAACATACTTACAAGATAAAAATTAAATGACTCAAAAGGTACATTATTTCATATTGACTTATCATCCAATATTGATATGTACTTTTCCAACTCGGTCAGAAAAATTAGTTTTCACGATAAACAAAATGTCACAATCTGTTGATTTGTTATGACACCTTTTGTTGTTCGTATTATTATTATTATTATGGTCTAGCATACATATTTATATCTGTCTGACCGTCTCTCTCTCTCTCTCTCTCTCTCTCTCTCTCTCTCTCTCTCTCTCTCTCTCAGAGCGGCCCCGAGTGGCCGAGTGGTCTAAAGCGCTCTCCGTTACGGATCACTGCCATCTCACCTCTGTCTGCGTGGGTTCGAGTCTCGGATTCGGCGAATGTGGATATGTGAGAAAGCTTGCCAGTAGCTTCTCGTTGGTCGATGGTTCTTTCCGAAGATTTCCCGGTTTCTTCCTCCACCATTAATACTGGCCGCCATGTATAGCCTATCGTGTGCTGAAAAATGGCGTTAAGCCCTATAACAGCAACAACAACAACAACTCTCTCTCTCTCTCTCAGACTTCTATCTTCTTGCTACTACCACATTCTCCACTAATATATGCTGTTTAGGCCATGTTCATTAAAAAAAAATAGTCACGCAAGCACTGTAAATGTTGTATTCTCCAATGACCAATCTTTGTATATTACAAATCTGAGCTGGCTGTCCACTAACGTTACCTCTTGATGCAAGGCAGCAATTACCTTTTATATTTCTCGCACACGACATATGAGTTACGCTCGTATATTTATTTTATTTATGGCTCCTTCCTTCGACCGCAAATGAATGTACCATGTTATCTCTTTGCTGTATCTAGTAGTATTTTCAAACATAATTGAGGCTCCATGTATAAAATTTTCAAACATATTTGCTAACAGTGTGGCTTGATTAATTGATTGAATGATTTTTGTGTAATAGCACATAAGCACATAAAAAATTATTAAGCGCCATGAGGCAATGGGAGTGAAGTACCAAGTCAAAGACACACTACACACGGTAATCGACTAGAACTGATCTGGACAAGATTCGATCACGTAACCCACTGAATGTGAGTCCGGTAGGCAAAGCAATTAGTCCCCCATCCGCCTTGCAAATGCTACGGAAGTTACACAGCTTGGATTTGGCTGAGTATATAATGATATTGGTCAGCATCTTTGCTCTCGTCAAGGCGGGGTGCGTATTAAATTTTGAATGTATTTAAGTCATGTTGCAAAAATGTATCTGAAACACATATCAAAACGGACATTTAACTGGCAGAAGTGACACGCTGACATAGCGGTGAAACACATATCAAAACGGACATTTAACTGGCACAAGTGACACGCTGACATAGCGGTGAAAACAAAATTATTGCATTATGTGGATGTTGGTGGATCATACTGAATTTAATATTTTAGGGACCGACTATTAAATTTTCGGGGTCGGGAGCCTGTGAATTTTTTTTTGGCCTAGGATATTTTGGGGTTTTTTTTAAATCCGAAAATAGTTTATTTTTTTCAAGTAAGATAATGGGTATAACTTCTTGCTTTTCTTAAATCTTTTTTTTTTTCTATGTCGCTATAAAATCAGACCAAGACTTTTTAGAAGCTATTTAGACCCGGAAAGTTTCAAACAAATCTCCCTCATCCTAAAAATTTAAATGTTCAGTCCGTGATAGTACTTTTTGTTGGTTAAGAAGGTGCCAGCTGCAGAATCAAGTTATTACGTGTGTATACTTCGTGCAAACTAAAAGGGTTTATGTTCTGGAATTCATATTTGTGTAACCCAGTGCCGGATTATCAAATAGGCAGAGTAGGCACCAGCCTAGGGGCCCCTCGACAACGGATCAATAATATTGAATTGATTTGATCTGACGTATTAGGAGATAATTTGCGGAAGGGGGGGGGCGAGATTTGGACTGCCTAGGGGCCTCCACAGGGTTTAATCCGGCACTAGTGTAACCATGTGATGCCAATCTAGGTTATATTCGGAATGTTAAAAAAAAGTCATTTGTATCTTGATTGCTAGCTCGATTAAATCCACAGGATCTGAATCGGGGGAATCTGAGCAAACATTTTAATTGCAAGTGAGTAAGCATGCAATGTCAATGCGCATGTAATGGAGATGACTTGCGATGGTGCTAAAAATTTCCTGTTACATGTCCCAAGCAACCATTTGAATTCAGCTTAATCGCATCTTACAATTTTATTTTAAAAAATAAAAAAATTTCAAAGTTATTCCTGTATCTCAGTTTGCAGATTGTTTCATATGCACATAAAATGACAAGGAGAAAAGCGTATGTTTGACAGCATTTTAAAGTTTTAGTTTTTTAAATTTGCTACCGTCAAAAATCCATGCAAGCGTGCTCTAATACATGCACATTCATTATTTTCAAAGCCTGTCAGGTCCAAGTGTCACATTAAAGTAGCATAAATGTAAGCCGATTCATGAAAGTATTTGAAAACACATATCATTCTTGGTTTTGTGTAGTATAACAACAAACTAATAAAAACAAAGTAAAATTATTGCCAGACTTACATTGATGCCCACAATCAGCTCGCATTGCATTAGTTGCGTCTTACGAAACCGCATGTATGTGAATGGAGTTGGGTTCAATGTACTTTGACAAGCTTTTATTTTTGAGATATAATCCAATCAGTGCACTGTCGCTTTACACTGGGACCAGCAAAGTTAAACGACCGTATGTCGAACCCCAGCTTCTTCAGATAGATTAGTATAATAAGAGATAACAATAAAAACATAAATTAAAACTTTATTAATCCAACATATGCGGCGATTATCTAGTATTTACGAAAATATATTATGCTGTACAATTCATTGCTTAGTCATCTGATTGTCAAAATGTCGATGATGACGGGTTTTTGAAAGGGGATAAGATCTGACTTCGCAGCCCATCATAGCTGTCTAAGAAGGTAGAAATGTTTTTTAAGTACATGCAAGTCTCGTAGCCAACGAAAGTGAGGCTCCCGAGAATAAATATCATCTCGTTTGTTTTTCTGTTCGTGTTAAGGTGCGTAGAAGTTGGAAACCTTGGGGCTACTAACAAGCTCAATTCCGCGTTACCACTTATTCCCTTCCATTGAGATAATCGAGATGTTTGTTGCGCTTAAACTGATACTCAGCCTACGCAGCTTGAAGTTCTTGAGTATCCTTTTTCTTGGCGAATGCCTTCCTCCTCGGTCCCTTTTTATCTATCTGAGAGAAGGGGACGTTTGAGCCAAATAATTGTCGCTCCATCAACTATGACAGAAGCAGAGGCCATAATGCCCTGTTTAATTAGCATTAATAACTCCTGTGACCAAAGGCTCATTGCTGTGATGCAAATATCGTTTCCTGCGTCTTCAAAGTCAAGGCGGCAAAGGTTGGCTTCATACAGAAGAAACTTTTGGCAATCATCGTATGGCAGCTAATGATCATGGCTCAGTGTGGCTTTATGTTAAGTAGTCCTCGTCAATATTTTTTAATTGTCTACAAAGAATACACAATTCCTAATATTTTAATTTCCATGTGATCTACGGAAGATTTGTCATAAATGTAGATTATCGGTGGCATAACTCATGCTCGTTGGTGCATAATAATGATGCATGTTGAACTAACACATTGATGTTTCCCATTAATTTTGTTCTTTCGTTCTCTAGGAATTGACGAATCCCCAATCTCCATATTTCTACTACCAGCTCTCACATCACAGCTTATTGGTAATTCCATGGGGTCATTCTTAATCCAGACTCAATTTAATCGATTACGAAATGTTGTGATAAGCCTGCCTATGAGGCCTCCTGAATGTTTAGGCACCGGAGAGTTTCCACTACATAACAACTACAAATTCAATTCGTAATTATTGTACTGTTTGTCATCCTATTTGCGTGATAGTTTCACTTTCAATCAAATCATCCTTCAATAAAATGGCATAATTTTAGGAAGAAAAGCATTGGTTTTACGGAAAATGATCTGTTAATTAATTGGTGTGGTTATCTGGATTCTGCAAATAGGACAATTACTTTTAATGTTTTTAAAAATCGATGTTTATGAGGTATTCCTCTACGACAAAAAAAAGTTTCACAAAATTATAAATTTTAAAATTTTAACCGATCTTGCTTCGCCATGTTAGGGTTCTTTATACTTTTGTTCCAGGTCTGTCGCAAAACAACGCCTAAAAGTGACTGTGTCATTTATTTGTCTCTGACGACTTTCCCAAGACCAAAATCATCTGCAAGACACTGATTATTGCAAGCCATACCACAATGTTATTCTTAGGAGTGTTTCTTTTTCTTGGAACAATCTCAAAAGCAGAATACAACTCTTACAGTACAAAGACATCCTACTTCTGGGTTTATGACAACAGCACGACCTTTAACACCAACCAGTGGACAAACTTTCAGCTCGGCAGTCAGACCTGCAATGCTATCCATATATCAGGAATGTTTCGACATGGCGCGCGTTGGCCTAGTGACAAATACATTATGAAAATGACGCCGCTCCAGAATAAACTTCTACAACATATTCCGAACATAGACAATAGTCCTTATAAATTTCTAAAAACCTGGAAAAATGTGTATCCCCTTGATAAAGAAAAGGATCTGATAACACTTGGTGCCCAAGAAATGGAAGCAATAGGTGGGCGGTTAGGAAAAAGGATGCTATCTTTTCTTAACAATAGACTGGATCGACTGCTATTTATCTCCGCAAACAAGCAAAGAGCACAAGCAAGTGCTACGGAGTTCTATAAAGCTCTAATCAAGACTACCACGGGACAAGCTCGGAACCTGACTACGCTCATGATAAATAACACGATTGTGCGGTATTATGACAAATGTGGGAGGATAGACTCAATTAAAAAGAGTGAGGGTTTCCTGAAAGAGTATGATGATTTTCGTAATGGACGATTCTTCAAAAATGCAACAGACAACATTGTTCAGAGGCTTGGACTGGTCAATGCAGTGCTTGATAAAGGTATTTTGAAATGTGTAACTGCTTTTACTCATTCTATCTGTCAGCGTACATCTAAAATTGGATAGGCTTATACCTGGAGCATGTTTAAATCTGTCTAGAGTCCCCTCGCTTCCTCTTGAGCTACTTTCACAATATGCAGTTGCTTTAGATTATATATTGAAACTCTGACGGGCAAAAATTAATTTTTATTTTATATCGTGGGTATGAGAGAAAGCTTGCCAGTAGCTTCCCTTGGGTTGATGGGACTTCACTCAGTCTTCCCGGGTTCTTCCTCAGCCAAATATACCCGTTGCCATGTGTACATATCATGTGCTGACAAATGGCGTTAATCCCCGCAAAAAACAAAACCATTTATTGCGGCAAGTGATTATTTGAATCAAATTTAATTTACTGATGTTCAGTCTGAGCGACAGCTTTATATTTCATTTAGAAATTTATTATTGCCAAATAATGATCACCCTACGATGATTCATTTGAGCGAAATTGCATTTATATTCATGTACAACGAATGATGTTCACCTGTACAGTTAGGTGTGTTTGATACTAGTTTTAAGGGTGTGACATCTCTATTCATATTAATTACACTGAGTGGAATGATAATCACAGAGATAAATTTTGGGGAAGGTCGGGTATTAGGGATATAGTCTATTGCGTTTATTAGAGTCGATTATTATTCGGACTGTACTCCTCCAAAGTTTCTCAAGCTATGTCTGTATCCTATGTCAGTTATTTAAAATTTTAAAACAAAATATGTGAAATTGGCTTTTCTTGTACAAACAAAATTTACCCTTTTTTACTGCTTTACATATGTAATGTTTTACTGACTTTTATCCATTTTGTTTCCTACACTGTAACAGTCACTTAATCTCCTTGATATTACATGCTGTCTTTCCATTTCCTCTATCAGTTTTTCTCTGCAACATCTAAAGAATGTTACAGTTACTATTTTAACCTTCGTTGCGTTAGAGTTTAATGACATTGCTAATAAATGTCCAATAAATGTTAAATGCTAATAAATGTACAACACGAATAACTGTCTTCAAGAGTTATATACCTACACACAGTTAAAAGTATTCTGGAGTTTAGGTCATTAATATGTTACAAAAATGTTTTACTATATCAAGTGATTTCTGTTAATTTTGAAGCAATTATTTCCTATTTCAAGTTTATGGATGCATTCAAAATCTAAATTAACTTCACATTTGTAACGTTCTGTCTTCATTCTTTCTGTAATATCATTTATTACGTTGCTGGAACATCGCCTCATCAGGTTTCATCAGGTTTTTCATGTGTGCCATTTCGTTTACCTGTAATGTTTTGGGATGTACTTTTCTTTCTTTTCCAATTGTTTTGTATTCAACACAAATTCATACATATCATGCAAATATTAACTCCTTAATCGTCCTATGCACTATTCATTATTTTTGAAAAAGTTTTTTTTTTTTTTTTAAATGGTCTTTAATACATCTATTTAAGCTATTATCTTCGGTTGTCACTGATGGAAGTGTAGCCTATTTAATGGCATATTTTCATCTGGTTCCAAACTGTTAAACAAGTTATCAATCCTTTCCAATTAACAAGAACGCCGTTTTTGTCTTCCAAATTTTATGATGACATCTTGTTAGTCGTATGGAGATAACTCTTGCTCGTAAAACCTTTCTTCCATATCGTCTCCCTTTAAGTCTTCGAGTTTGTAAACAACTGGATCATACAAAATATCTCGCCGAACATAAAATATTCCCTATGTAAAACCAAGCAGGTAGCCCTTTCTAAAAATAGTTTGGAATTTTCAAAATTGAAACCTTTTTACCGATGTTCAAATATTTGTGTTCCAAATGTATCAGTTTTCAAATAATGAGATAGGTATATTCATACTTTGGTTTATTTTATTCTTTACTTGCTTGAAACGCAATCATATATATTGATCTATGACTGGTGTTAGAGTACCCATCAGTTAAACTTGGTGTATTGTCAACCTATTTGGCTGTTTAATTTTGAGTTAGACACTTCCAACTTTTAGTTTTTAATGTTCTTATGAACCTTTCCAATACAAATGCACTTTTGTCTCAGTTATGTAGTTTCCTTTTCCAACCAAACCATAGCTTATTCGTAATAAAACTATTATTGCAAACAAACTATATCTTTTCATACTTTCTCTATTTAAAGATTTCTCTATATATATTGTGTGTATCGTCTTCAATTTTTGTTTCAGTCCACAAGTAAAGAAATATCTCCCAGTGTCGAAACGCATTTTCATACATTGTTGCCTTTTTATATTTGTAATCCATCAATGTTTTGCCTGTCACCAATTATTTACATGACTTTTATCTTTTATGGAGGCCTTTTCATGATTGCTTGTGTAATGTGTAATATGTCAAATTTGAATATTCCTATGGCAGAATTAAACACCTACTGTATATACAGAATCACCGTGTACTGTATTAAATTTACATTTGTTCTCCATAAATTATCTCTTTCTGTCGAATTATTATAAACTGACCTTGTAAAGTTAAAGAAATTTGCAAGTGTGTGCATTTATTGTAATACGTAATTATTTACATGTAATACGTAATTTTTTCTTCTTTATACTGCCCTGTTTAAACCATGGTTAATGCTGCTTATTTTAACGTTATCATCATCAAAGGTGGTACAAATCGCAATGGCTTAGATATTAGCGTCGTCGTCACATAAGATTTCTAGGGTTCGAATTCGATTCCTACCGATTCTGCATTGGCTTTCTTGGAATCTCTGTGGGCAAAGCATTTTTCTTCACGTTACAGTCATAGTATAAACTCTATTGATTTAGTGCAAGAGTGAAAAAGATGTGAAACCATATCAAAATTGTAAACAAAGTGCGCTATAGTTGTTTGTTGAGAGCCGTTAAGAAAAAATTTCACTCTTCCAACTATCAATTACCATGAGACATAAATAAATCCTATTTGTACAGCTAATAAAAAGTCTGCTGCTTTAGTCTAAGATTATCGCACGAATGAAATTCTTTTTTCTGCACTTCCGGCTCAATTTAAATATAAACCGTCGCTCAAAATGAATGATATTTTCACGTCAAATGTGTAGTGTATATTTTGGAACATCTGGACCATGATAAAATTTAACTAATACTGTTCATCTTTCTTATCCCGAGCCCATATGCAATAAAAAGGAATATATAGCAAAACTCTAATTGTAAAACTGCTTAAAAAAATAGGCCCTGTCCTAAAATGACAAGACCGGTCAGATCATTAAGATATTTATCGACGCAAATACCAAATACTAATATAAAACATTCACAACATAAATCTATATGGTATTGAATTCAACAGTTTTTCAAAGCGGTGAAATATTTCACATATTTAGCACGAAAGAAGTAATATTGGTATTTAGAAATTTTGTCTATTGACACGTAATTACAAATTTTAACTGGAGAAAAGTAATCAAAGCTAGTTTTGTTGATGAATAGTGTTGAAGACAATAAAAGCGTTGATTTGAAACATCAAAACAACGTATAGTACAGTGTTTTAACAAAAAAAAGATAAGATCTACAAATTTCATTGAATGATTGGTTTGGTTTTGTGTTTGGCATAATAACACACGTACGTTATTTGGTATAGAGGCCATTGGAGTAAAGTGCCTGGCCCAGGAAAAGATCACGATAGCCGATCCTGGCTAACCCGGTGATAGAATGCTAACAGGAACCCTTAAAGGCTTCCACGACGTTATCAGCATAGAAAGTATAACTCATGTGACACTTGACCTTTGACATTTACTCCTGCAAATTGATTTTTACGATAAAGCACCAGTCTTAAAAAGTTATGATAAAAACCTGGGTCTTAAATCTTAGTCTACTGGCCTTTAAAATTGTTTTTAAAACTCTGTCAATGGCCTACAAAAAGTTTTGAAGGAAACCTGTGTCATCTACGCCACCTGCGTTCAAACTTTATAAACAAACCTGGGCCATCGTTATTCAATTTAGCGGTCATAACAATAG
>JAECUM010024296.1:0-12442 GCA_016617855.1 Megalonaias nervosa
TGCTCTATGATTGGTCCAGATTCTGTTTGGTTTTCTTTCTGTACTTGTTATTATCTGTTTTAGTGCATCAGTTATCGATATTCCTGTTTTATCCGAAACAGGTACACTAACGCGTATTTACTAAAAACACCTACATCGTTATAAAGATATTTTTTGTTATCGTTAAACTTTAAACTGAGCAAGATTTGACACATCAACTAAATATATCGCCCAGATATCGTCAACGGCATTTGCGACAACTTTACGTCGCGGAAACTTTTTTTTTAGGTTTATGTAGCTCTGATGCAATATTATCATGCAATTCTTTTTCAAGGCCTAACTTATATATTGTTCTTATCATTCCTTGAACTAACCTTCTATCAAATCTCTCTCGTAGATTTGTAGGTTTTATATCTTTAAGTTCATCTAGCATTACTTTATCGCATCCGTGCTTATCTTGTTTGTTATCACGGTAGGAGATATCGTGACGCATTGCTATTGCATCAACTTGATTATAAGGCTCTTGTCCGGGCAGCGGATTATCATTTTGATCTAGTTGTTTATCTAGCGGATTGTATGGTCCAGTGTATTTATGGCCTGGTAATGTCCAACCTCCTTTTGGTTTTGGTAACTTGCCAACTAATTTATGTATATCTATACCTGTTCCAATTATTTCTCTGTTGTTGCATTTCTGACAATACGTAACAATTTTATTTTGCTCCAGACAAAGATCTCTATCACAATCACACTCACATATCATTATTTATTAATCATCTACTAAAATAACCTTCTCGCACATTCCAGCTCCGGATAATTTCTTTAAAAACATACTTTTTCTTTTTCCACAGTTTGCACAAATACTTTTTAGCATTATCCTATTATTTTTTGTTTTTTTCTGTTGTTTCATCTTTATTTTCTGTTTTAGTTTTGCATTTGAGACAATATGTTTACATATTCCTTAGTTTAGATAAAATTAATTGCAATCTCATCATTAACGTGAGAAGGTTGATTGTCAAACTGTAAAATAAGTTTTAAAAAATTGAATTTAGGCTGAGACATTTGTTTTATAAACATTATTCAATAGTATCCATAAGCTGATGTTCCATCTGGCTGAATCTGATTAGATGAATAATTTATTATTTTATATTTTTTGTTGATATATTTTTTTACTACATCACTGGGAGGAATTCCAAATGAATCAAAATAGTTATTATTGTAAACTGCTACCCAGTGTATGCCAGATCCGTAATTAAAATCTTGTATATTTACCACACACGAAACACCAGCTGGTGCATTGTCAAGTTCATCTTTGGAATAAACTCCGTAGAAATTTTTTATTTTTTTTTAGCTTATCAAGTATATCGAACTTACTTAACGCGGGTGTGTTCCTGGTAATGTTAGTCCTCGACCTATTCCAAACAGATTGGGCAACAGACTTCCCGCTACTCCCGCCGGTAATGGTCCTATAAATCCGCCTTTTTTCTCGCAATCGCATCTTTTTTTTCGTTGTTGTCTTTCTTTTTGCTGTCTTTCGTCGGGGCATTATATTAAAGTTTTACACAAAAATTTTCTTTATACCGTCTCCAGAGACAGCCTTTTTTTGTTTGCGCCAGATACTGAGCCGGATGGTGCTGCTAATCCTAATGTACCAAGTACGGGCAAAATTTTAGCTATTAACGTTTTGGCTATTGTGGCTATTGCCGGACCAAGAAAACCGCCTCTCACCGCATTTACTTGCGACGCGCTTAGATTTAAAACAAACGGTTTACCGCGATCGTATTTATTTATCTGTGTTTTAGTTAGCATTAATTTTGTTAAAATACCACCCGTTGTCGATGAATTAAGTTTTAGTTATACCGGCTTTTGCTTAGCAATAGCAGCCGCTAATTTTTTAACTTGACCGTCAGTCAAATATATATATTTTTCATGGTATTTTGTCATATATCAGGAGAGTTATATTAAACTCCAAGTTTTTTCAAACTTGGACTGTCATTTTACCTCCGACTGAGTCAACTGTTGTAAATCTGTCGCTGATCACCAGCGCATAAACGTACAACGCACCTGGAAGCATACCTAATGTCCAGGTAATTTCAATATCAGCTGTCGAATCAACACCTCGCTCGTTGCGTTTACTAACATCAAAATAAAATATCTGATAAAGTTTACGAAATTCCTCTACTGATACTTGAGATCCATCTCCAACGTCCTGATATTTCTGCACTGCGTCCATAAGATACATGTACGGTCGAGTAACATTTTTATAGCGTCATCCGCAAAATTGTATTCTATCGCTCGTTCCGGATACTGCTTGGAGTTTATCCTGGCGTATATTCTCCTAACATCAGCGTTATCAAATATTGCGTTATTTTGTTGCTGGTTACCGCGTCGCGCTTGTTGCTGAAATACAACAAATAATTGTTGTGGTAGTTGTTTGCTTGGGAAGTCGGTAGTATTTGAACTGCAGTCTGATATATTTTATGTTGCTGAAAATAAATTTTCTTCGTCTACTTTTGAAGCATATCATTTAATTCTACTGCTTTTGTAAATGACAGTGTTACTCGTGGCATGCATAAAGCAAGTTTGTTTATAATAAATTGTACATCAGCACCGCCAACCCGAAGTAAACAATCATTTTGTTCTGCCCGATCTAAAATAAGTGTGTGTTTAACTCCACGAAACACTTTATTATAATCGCGACAAAATCCAAATATTGTACTCAATGGCAGCATCATTGTAATTTGACGTGATCCTGCTGCAAGTGCCTTTCTCCTAGCATAACCATCATTGCAACGTATATTTTTTACGCTAATTGCGTTATTAATCAAATTTAGCATTGCAACACCATCCGCAGCTGCACCTGGTGGTGTTATACCAAGATTAGTACAAGCAGCAGTAAGTGAAATTCTTGTAGCGTCTGCGTTAGTGCCCGCATCTGGTGGGGCTATACCAAAATCAACAGCATTAGCAATAAGAAAATTTCTTACAATTACAACATCTGCAGCTGCATCAGCCCCATGCGCTAATGCTCCTCTTGAAATAAATTCACCTGGCCCAGCTTCACCAACTTCAGTGTCCTTAAACCACATAATGTTATTTGCAGTCGATCTAGAGTAATCGTCACTAAATGAAATAATACTTAGTATTGTACTTGCAGCTTGTAGGTGACTTGAAATATCTTCCACTGTTTGATTAGCTAGCTGATACCTGGCACTTTTAAATAAGCTCCAACCGTTGTTTATGAGAGCTATTTCTGCTCCAGCTGCAATTGCAGCAGGTGGATTAGCTACTGTCATAATCTGACCAGGAACTTCCAACATTGCTTTATGAGGCAAAAGAAATACATCCTCGTCGCGTGTATTAAATGTTCTAACGCCAACTTTATTAGGCTCATTAGAATTTTCGTCGAGATATTCAACATACTCAAATTCTGTTACTGTATCATCTACGTCATCGGTCTCCGCCAAGTCGAGGTAACTTTTAACATACATTTTTTATTCATTAGATTATATAAAATTTAGTGCTGTTGACTTTGATATTAATTTTTGTATAAATTGCTCTCCTCTTGGCGATAAAAGTTTTTTTGTTGTCCTTATCATTGCACGTTTAGTTTCTTCCGTCGGTGCGATTTCTGATATAACTTGTTTTCTTTCTGGCCTGTTGCCTTTTATTTTATCAGCTATTTTATGTCCCACTGCATTTCCAGCGGCATATGCAGCTCCGGTCGCAAAGGCTTTTTGATGCGTCCAGTGCAACTGGCGCAACTTTATGCGCTATTCCAGGAGCACTTTCAATAATTTTAGTAAATATATTTCCTAAAAGTCCTCCAACTATTTTTCTTCTGTAAACTTTTTTCTTTGTCTCATGTTATACAACGAGGCTGTACAAAACTCTATTGCGCTCGTAGGTGTAGGTAATAAGTAACAACTTCATTGTTAAGATCAAGTTGTCGTCCAGACTGATCCGTCAATTGCATATTTATTTCTGTTATTTGATCTTCAACATTTAGCGGATAATAAATAACCTGCCGTGGATTAATTTGCATAAGTGATCCCGGCGAAACGTCCGGCGAAAAACTATATATTGTTAGTCCTTTACTGCCTTTAGCCGAGTAAGATCCAGCTGCAAAAGAGCAATTTATTAATGTTGTGTTTACGTCAGTTATATTTACTGGCAGATCACCGTCATATGTTACAGTTTGTTCTGTATTTGATCCGTACCGTCGATGATAAAATCCAAGCAGTGACGCAATGCTTGCTGGCGATGAAAAATCGATCATCATATTATTCTTTAATGTTATTCTAGCGCGTAACGTGTTATAATTTGGTGTTAGCTCAAAGTTGTCAGCGTCCACTCTGTTATATTTTGCAATAACCTCTTTTATTGTTTTATTTAGATCAGTGATATTAAAAGCGCCTTGTGGAATTGTAAATTTTATCCACGACGACAATTTTGGTTGAAATGTAAATTCATCATTAACATTAGTTTTTACGTTAGCCATGGAATGCCACACCGTGCAGGAAATTAGTCCAATTTCATATTTTTTCTCAGGATCCAGTTATATTGGTGGAATATAGTTCACTGAAAAATTTGTGCTATCTTTTTCAGCGGTGCTAGAGTCGAGTAATAATGTTGTTGACATCTTTATTTATTAGATTATGTAATTATATCGCCCACGATTATATCGTGGTGTAAAATTTCGTATTCGTCCGATGTTAATAATTCTTTTGATCTTAGATTATCAAGTATATCAACTATATCAACTATTTCATTGTCAATTTCAACACCAACATTTCCAGCTTCTTTCGATGATATCAACAGCATTAATCAGCCGATCATATCAGCTGTTGATGTAAATATTCTTACTCCAGTTCCAGTTTTTTTTTTTCTACTGCACGTTTTATCGTAATAATCAAGCCATCCTCTAAATCTATATCCTTTACTTTTTTATTTTTAAATGTTACTACTGCATACCTAAAAACATCTGCAATAACGCCATTTCTGTAGGCGTCCTCATATTCATAAAGATCTTCAATTTTTGTATCCCTGAGAGCTTTCTTACCGGAGTTCTTGATAACTTATAATTTTTTAATTAGCTCATCGTATCTGTCTTCTTCCCAATTTTCAATATTATCAACGTTAATATCGTATTTCTTTAAAAAATTGTCGTATTCCTGATTTATTATTATTTTAACTTCCACTCGCTCTAGAAGAACTTTTCTTTCTCGCTCAATATCTGATACAATCGCTTGTTGACTAATGTCCCCTCTTACAGTTGGCTCAGATGTTGTTCCTCTAGCTTCACTTGCCATAACTGGATCTTGTTGACTCTTCGTCACAGTTGGCTGTGACCTTTCTCTGATTTCATATGGATTATCAATTAACCGATCTAGTTCAGCTTGTCTGGCAGTAGGGTCATCTATATGCGCCACAAGTGGCATATCTAGTATTCGGTTTTCATCTATATATTTTGCTTCTGTGCTCAGAACATTAAGGCGATGATTGTATCTTCTTCGCTTTATTTGATTAACAGCTTTAATGTAAAGATCGGCGATAATACTGTGTCGGAATTTTCTAATACTTTCGTGGTAATTTTCATTTTCTGGCTTTACTTCTTCGATATATTTCTGATTTTCTTCCGCTATCTCCGTTAACTTTTTAATTTTTTCATCAGCGTTGTATTCTTTCTTTAAAATATCGTATACTCTTGAATCTTTGAAACTGTATTCTTCGTTGAACGACTTATACTCATAGTCTTCTATTTTGTTGCTTATATTTTCTCGAGCATCTTCGAATCTTTCTCTGTCTTGAACATCCAATCCATGCTCTTTTCTGAAAGCATCTTTTTTAGCTTCTTCTTTCTCATACATCTCCCTCAAAATTCTATCAGATTTACTTTCCGTTTCTTGTTGTTGTTTTTTTTATCCTTCATCATCTCCATCATCTCATCCAACCTTCTTCCCGCTGGCCCAAGTGTCACCCTCTGCGATAATCTTCGTTCAAGCTCTAACGGATTGTGGATCAACCGATCTATATCAATTTGTCTTTTGTCAGGATTAATCATATACTCTGTAAGTTCCTCAGCCAACCTTCATTTTTTTTTCTTCATCAGATCTTGCAATAACGGTTTCTTGTTGTTCTTTAATTAATCTAAGTAAACCTTTTTCCTGTAATTTTTTAAGTTCTTCTTCCGATGGCGGTAAAGTTTCAGGTTGTTTTCCAAGTAAAGCCTCAGTAACTGGTTTTAAAATTTTAGCCGATTCTGCTGCGGCAGCTACTTGTCCACGTCGTGCTTCTTGAACTTTTTTCCTAAATTCTGCATGAGATTGAGCAAATTTTTTTAGATCTTCTATATATTTTCTGTACTTTGCTCGTTTTTCCATATTATTCAATAACAGTTTGATAAAACTTTACTCTAGATACTTTTCAATACAACGGCGGAACATTTTTTTTTTTTTTTGGATCACGTGCAAATTTATCGAATAAGAAGAAATTATATTTATCTTTTGTTGCCTTATTATACAGTTCAATAAATTTATCTTTTGTTACGTCGCCACGTTGCTCGTTTGCAATATTTCTGACGTCAACGTTGTCGAGTCCGGGAAATAATACAAAGCAACCAGTATTTCGTCTAATAAATTTATCGACGTTGTAAAATCCCTGAGCGAGATAGACAGAGTTACATTTTTATTACGTGACAGTGAAAAGTAAGATCTTATTTTATTCATCACTTCATTATTAAGTGGAATATCATCAAAAACAACTATCTTATGCTCATCTGAGTGAAGTTGATTAACTTGAATAAGTTCCTCTGGTGGTCTAATAATACAAAAATCTTCACCAGCCTCAATATCATCACAAAGTTTGTTATTGTATTCGTTTAATAATTCGTATTTATCCTGCTGTGGATTAAATGTGTAAATATTAACTCTGTCGTAGTTAAAATTATCGCCTAGCAGTAAATTCATCAGCAAATTTGTTTTCCCAGATCCAGTTCTTCCAACAACGAGATAATGACAATCTGACAGATCATTGTTGTGTTTATGTTGCACTAGCCACCCTGTGTCAAAATTTAATATCGACGATGGCTTTGCCATTGTTATAAACTAAGTTTATATAAAATTGTCAGACAATAAACAAATAATGAGCTATTTTACAAAATTTGGGACAACATTAGGAGATTCGTCGGCTGTAAGTACAACAATAACAAATGACAACATTGATTTATCAGGCTACTTGAAAAAAAACAGGCAATTTGCTGATGTCAAATCAACGGGTATTAGATTTAGAAACAAATTATCCGCCAATAAATGTTGTTAATACACAAGCTGTTAGTTATGCACAACTAAAATCTGTTGACGATAATAAACTATCATTGACAGGAGGAACTTTAAGCGGTAACTTGGATATGTCAGGAAAAAAAATTATAAATTTGGAAACCGCGTATCCGCCAAGAAATTTAAATCAAACCCAAGCGGTAAGTTATTTACAGTTGAAGTACGTGGATGATAACAAGCTTGATAAAACTGGTGGAACGGCTACAGGCAATATTAATATGTCGAGTAAAAAAATTATTTGGTTGGAAACTGCGTATCCACCAGCAAATGTTGATAGTACACGAGCAATGAGCTATGCGCTTCTAAAATCTGTTGACGATAACAAGCTTAATAAGACTGGCGATACAATGACAAGTAACCTTGTAATGAACAATAACTCAAAAATAACTGGATTACCAACCTCACCACCAGCTAATGAGACTGATGCTATTAGTTACGCTCAGTTAAAAGAAGAACTCACCCCGTATTTTAAACGATCTGGTGGATCAATGTCAGGAAACATAAAGATAAGAAACAATAAAATAACAACGACTTATATTCTGGTAACCCTAATGATCTTACAAATAAAGTGTATGTTGACAGTCTGTCTAATGGTGTAAAACGAACCAAAAACAATGTTGGATATATTCCAACACGTTTTAAGGCAACTGATAACCGAGTTGGGTTTGCGGTAAGCGCATCATCATATTATCCTGAAAATTATCCTCATCACGCTTTCTCTGATAGACAAGAATGGACTACTAACGGAGAAGTTGAAAACTTTTGGATTAAAATTAAATGTCCTATTGCAGTCGCTATTTGGCAATTTCATTTGCGAGGTCGATTAAACTCTAGTGTTGGTCGAATTTATAATTGGCATTGGAAGGATCAAACGATGATATTGACTGGGCAACATTATATAGCACAGAGAACACGTATATTTCAACAACACAATATTTACGACTCCAACAGAAAAGACTGTCAACAAATACTTATATTTTTGAGTTTATGTTGTCGCAGCTGAAAATCCGTTTCCAGGACTGACAGCATTTCAGATATATACACTTGATGATCAAATTTAATCTAATGCCATAAAATAATGTCAGAACCACCAGTTATAACCGTTGCGAGAGAATTTTATGATAATATTTTTAACCCTAAAAAAGATGTTGGAAACGAATGACTAGCGGCACGTATAATAAATACTACGAAAAACTTTACAATTACAATGATAAATTCTCTATTATCAGATGAAGAAAAAAAAAATTATTCTTGTTATGCATATGCAAGGACCACAACTAATAAAAGCAATAGAAAACTTTGATATTATAAGCAGATACTGTCATCCTGGTGATTGTCTAGAAGAACACAAACAAATTGAAATCCTGTTTAAAAAAAATATTGCTTGAGCTTGATTTTAAAAATATAGATTTGATAATGCGATCAGGCCTATTAAAAACACGAATAACACAGGAGGAAAAACGATTAAACGATAACCATGATCGTCCAACAAACTAGCGAAATCTATGATAATGGGAATAAAAAGGAAGAAGACGTTATACAATAGTTTTTCAAAACGATAAATTATAAGTCTCTTGGTATGTACTAACACGACAAGGAAACCCTAGTTAAAATCGTTATCATGACAGCGGATACGGAGTTAATTATAAAAGCATACTCGAACGCACTTCTGCCAATGATGCGCAAAAAAGACCCAGAACTTGATCCCATTACTGTTGATAGATCTCTAAAGATAATCAAAAATTTTGACGATGAAATTAGTTATCTCAGCGATTATGAGCGAGAAAAGTTTTTAAAGAAGTCGAACAAACAATATTTGAAGGAAAGTTTAATTCTTATTACAACATAAGTGATAAAGGCGATGTTTCTCTTCCATTACTCCAACGTTCTAGACAATTGTCATTACGAAATTATTACAATGAAGTCGAGAAAATGTTCACAAAACAACACGAAAAATTATGGCTTAGAGTAAATGCTTTTACTCGTATTACCTTTCTTGGACGAAAAGCACTCCAAAAATTAATGCTGATAAATTTCGTAGTCGCATATGCAATTATCAGACAATATCTTGTCCTCAAAAATTTTACGTTGGATCAAATAAGCTTGGTACTCGGATTTGTTGATGAAACAGAAAGAGAATACGGTAATTTGGTGAACGTAACGGATTGGTATGAACGTGAAGTAGAAAACACGTTTGATTCCTACAGATGGTTAAAAGAAAAATGAGGTATTAACAGATGAACGGTATAAGGATACTTCGTCAGATGTTTATGACAAGTATAGAGACTTTATCCTGATCCTAACAATAATAAGTTCCCTGAGTTTCTTGATTCGATTCTTGGTGCTAGAGCTTTTAATATTGTATAAAAATTGTAAGCAAATATTGTATAACGAAAAAACAGATCGTCGATTTCAGTCATATTTCAAAAGAAATTCAAATACAAGATCTTGACGCACTAATACAATATTACAGATATTATCATAAAAATCTTTGGT
Source organism: Megalonaias nervosa (assembly GCA_016617855.1). Taxonomy (NCBI): domain Eukaryota; kingdom Metazoa; phylum Mollusca; class Bivalvia; order Unionida; family Unionidae; genus Megalonaias; species Megalonaias nervosa. Next base: position 9,810 of record JAECUM010024296.1, read on the forward strand.
GCGTAAAACAATGTTATAAGTATTATAGCAGAATACTTCGAGTAATATCATATTTACCACTGCTGATGACCAGCTCTGGTATAATCTCAAGTGGAGTATCATTAAATCCGTTTTTGTTAATAATTACAGGTGTTGGTGTTTCTCTTGCAACAGCGTGTAAAAAAATTGAGACTCGACTTGAGACAACCAAAATGCCTGCAAAACAGCAAATATCACTTATACATAATTGCTTGATCAGATACGATCTTATTTGCGAGGTGTAAAATATGATATGGACGATTTAATACGAGATTTCCGTATTATTGACACTACGTTAAAAGATATTCTACCAATGAGAGTTAGCAGGTATGAAAAAGATTATCATAAAATATGGTTATAGTAGTAATAGTAAATGAGAGTTTCTATCTCAGAGACCCCCTACCCCGACAAAACATATTTTATCAGAAATATGCTAGAAAAACCTTATCATGTGTAAGTCATTATTTTGAGCTAGAAAAGGCTGGTGAAGAAAATGTCAACATAAAAAGGTTTTGGAGGGGTAGGGGGTCTCTGAAATAGAAACCTCATTAACTATTACTACTTCTCGTACAGTTGTTCTGATGAAAGAAGAGGTGAACTCGTAAAGAAAGTTTATGAGCACGCACGTGCAACGTACATCACTGTACTTGACCCGAAAAACATGTTTAGGTCTATCACATGTATTACACGATTCAATCGTTGTATCGTTAGCTATTTGGGGACGTCGTGGAGCGAGCGACCCGGATACTACAGTTAGTGGAAACTTCGGGGCGTTGGCTGGATGTCTGATGCTGGTTGACCAATATGAGGGGCAAAAGATTCCAGACCAAAGGTTATTCGGGGTAGGCTGGTTCCTGAGGAATGGTTCAGCAGGCCAGGAAGAGTAAGCTGCACGAGAAGATTCCTCGGTCATTCATTATGAATGTGAGTTGGGATTATTAATTATCATTGTCGGTATGTCATGCGATAACAGCATCATATTTGTTGATAAACATTATAGTAAATGAATCACCTAAAGTTCATTGACAGTACACGTGTAAAAAATTCAACACCATACTTATTGAAGAAAATTACATTGATGATATTCGTTGATAAATCCATAGTTCAATCATATCCAGGCCTGCCATAGCACGACGTGTCAAGCGAAAAACACAATTACTTTACGCCCCCCACCCTCACCCACCCCACCCCCACCGGTCGTGTTTCGAAAAACACGATTTTCAGTCATCTTAGGAAAAAATTAAAAAGATAAACAGAGAAAAAAATGTTACCGCCACTAAAATTTCCCTAGCATGAAATCTGTACAAATGGTATAAACAGTCCAGCTTAGAGCCTATGTAAACCTACCCTCGGGACAATTTATGTAAACCTACCCTCGGGACAATTTATGTAAAACTACCCTCGAGACAATTTATGTAAACCTACCCTCGGGACAATTTATGCACCGATCATCACAGAGGCAGTTAATAGGCAAGGTGGTCACACATAAGCAACCACCATTTCACAGATTACTTAACTGGCTGATATATATATTCTCTAGTTACGAATTGCATAGTTTAAGCTGAATCTGAGACCTATTGTAATATAATCATCCGAGTTACCCTTGCTGACTGAATATCAAGATATTAAATTTCCAAATACCTTCGATGCATCTTGTATGTGTGAAAGAGACGGTGTAATAGATGCTTTATTTTGCACCTGTCAGCCTAAAATACTTATCACATAAGATCTTATATTTGATTTAGCCTAGATATTTCTTCGTCTGTCGTGTCATTGATATCTTGTAGAGAAAGTACATTACATTTTTGTTATGTTGTTTGAGAGCTAGAATGATCTGGTCTTTATCGTATCCACCACCGTCCTGTATGCACCATGTGGTGTGGCTTGCATCTTGCATCTCATCATCAATAATTTCCCTTTGTGTTTTCAGTCAGTTATATGGCCATTAATAACAGTAAATTTCTTACTTCTTATTATCTCTAATCTATACATGGTGGACTATTAAAGCTGTTGAAAATTATTTCAAAATGTTTTGTTTCTTGCTATTTTAAACTACTTGTCATCAAGTACATGTAATGGTTTATGACACTTAGGGAACACGTTTCTGACCTGAAAGTAGATGTGAAACCTGTAAATTAATTTTACAAACGAACGTGTACTTGGGTCATATGAATGCCAATAAAATATTTCTCAGCTACTTATGTCAGTGTAAAGCAGACCATACAAACAATGCACTGTTGCATCGGAATATATTTCAGATTTTGGTCAACCCCGGGCGGGGGATGGGGTGCGGAGTTATTGTTGCCTGAGGCCAATTCCTTGTGGCCTTTGAGACCATGTTTACATCGGAAGATAGGCAGCAACCCATGTTTCCAGATTCCGGAGGAATCTGAACCCAATTATGAGACAACTGCAGTATTTATACAGTGTAATAAGACTGATCAGAACTTGTTCACTTTACTGTGTTGTTTCTTAAGTAAATTTTCTTTATTATTTGAATTACTGAATTAATTGGTGACATGTGTTGGGCTCTAGATCGACTTCAATATAAATAAGCGATTTTCAATTTCTTCCGTAATTTAAAAATATTGGTCTCCATTTATTTATGTCTCTCT